>JAJKLI010000053.1:0-227249 GCA_023159215.1 Xylariaceae sp. AK1471
CTAGTAAGTATTTTAATGTTTTTTTTTTTTTTAATTAAAGCTTTAAATAATTATATAATTAAAAAAGCTTTTATAAAATCTAATATAATTTTAAACATTTTATTAATTAAATTTAACAATATTTTATACAAAATAAAAATATATGTTAAAAGATTATTTTAAGTTTAATCGAGCTTTTTATTAAATTAAATCTTAACTTTTTTTTAAGTGTATACTAAAAACTAAAGCTTTTTTTAGTATTATTTCTTTTAATATTTTCAGCTTTTTTTTAATTAAGCTTATTATAATTTTTAAATAACTTGTTTTTTTTAAGTGCAAAAACTTCTAAATCGGTTTAAACTTTAATAGTACTAAATATAACTTAAATATTACTTTAAATTATTTTATACTTTTTTATTAGAACGTTTTTTATATTCTGCTTAATAATAAGCAGATTAAGTTTTTTTATTATAATGAAATATTTTTTTATAAATAAGTATAAAACTATATTAAATAATATAATATTTTTAAATTTAGTTTTAAAAGCTTTTTTAAATAAAAATAAACAACGTTTTTTTTAATTAATAATATTTAATATATTTAAAGCAGTTTTTTTTTAGATTATTATAAAATAAAAGTTTTATAATAATTATATTACATAATTATAAAGCTAACTAAATTAATAAACTTTTAAATTTATTGCTTATATTAATTTTTCAGCTTATAATTTTATATTTAGTTTTTTAAACGATTATATCGTATTATATTTTATTATTATATATTTATAAATAAATTAAAAAGTTAATAAGTTAGCTAGTATTTTATATCGTTATATAAATATATTTTAAAATTAAAATTTAAAAAATTGTTATAAAAAAGTTTTAACTTTTTAAATAATAACTTTTTAATTTATACTTTTAATATAAAACTTTATATTTAGTTAAATTATTAAGCTTTTTATATTAAAACGTTCTATATTTATTATTTCTGTAAAAATAACAAGCAAAATTATTCCGGTTTAAATATAAATTATATAGTTTTTTTAATTTTTTTAAAACTAATACTATATTTAAATTAATTAATTATTACTAGTATTATATATTAGTTATTTTTTTTTTAAGTTTTTTATATATTAATTAATAACTTAATAATTTAATCTGCTAATAATAATAAAAACAAGCTTTTTTTTTTATTACTTAAATTTACTAATAAATTATTTTAACTATTTTATTATTTTAAAAAATAATAAGTTATTAATTATATTAAATAAAGTTTTATACTTTAAGTTTTTTATTATTAAATAAATAAATAAAATAAATAGTTTTAATTTATACGCGAATATATTTATAAATAGTATTATACGTTATAATATAAGCAGTAAAAAAAAGTTTTTTATTTTTTTTTTATAATTTTTATAATAATATTACTATTAATACGATTAAAAAAACTTTTAATAGTTAATTCTGCACTTTTTAGATTATTTTTTTAGATCTTATTAAAAATAACCTTATAGTTTAAAACGTATTTATAGATTTTTTTAATTTTATAAAACGTGGCTTTTTAGTTTTTAAATTTTTTAAATAATTTTTTAATAATTTAAACTGCTTAAAATTAAAAATTTTAAAATACTAGAAAATGTTTTTTTTTATATTTTTTTAAGTAATAATATTTTTTAAAACGTTTTTAACTTTTTTTTTCTGCTTTATACTTATAGTTTAATAAAATAATTTATTAATTACTGTTTTATTATATATATAATAACGCTAAAATATATTATATATATTTTTTTAATTATTTTTTTATATTACTTTTATTAAACTTAAAATAAAAGTATTAAAAAAAATTAAACAATATAATAATAAACTACTATTATAACTTATTTATAGTTTTTAGCAATAAAATATAATTAATTAATATTAAAAAAAAATTTAATTAAATTAAAACTAGAAGTTTTTTATTAAAATATTTAAATATACTAATAAAATAACAAGTAAACTATTAAAAAAACTAATAAAAATAAGCTTATAATATAAACTAAAAAAACTAGTAATAACTAATAGAATAATTAGCTTATTTATTAATTACTTAATTATTTAATTAATAAATTACTTAGTTAATTACTTGTTTAATTTTAATTTTAACTTTTATTTTAGAACTATTAAAAATATTAATTTCGTTTTTTAAAATAAACTATTACGATTAATAAAAATTAACTTGTTTAAAGCTTTATTATAAGTTATAATTATATTAAAAACTATTAATTAAAACTATTAACGATTTTTTAGTTTTTTAATTATTAATTATAAAACTAAACGAACAAGTTTTATATTTAACTTTAATATATTTAAAAATTTATATATAATATTTTTAATTATTTAAATATACTAATTTTAAAATACTTTAATTAAAATAATACTTAATTAATAAATAAACTTTTAATATTTTAAACTATTTAAACTAATAAAAATTGTTAATAAAAATTTAAACTTTTTTATAAAAATAACTTAAATACTCGCGATTTTTACTGTTTTTTTTTAATTAATATTTATAGTACTTTTTTTTATAGCTTAAACTATTTTATAACCTTACTAACTAAAATAAACAAAATCTTAATTAAAATATTTTTTAAATAATAATACTTTTAAATCGATTTATTTAGTTATTTTTAAAAATAAATTAAATATAAAGCTTTTTAATTTTTGTTTATAACTAGTTTTATAATTTTTAAATTTAATCTTTTTTATAAATAATTATATATTAATAATAAAGTTTTTTACTGTTCTACTTAATTAATATACTATTACGTTCTTAAAAACTGTACGTTATTTTTTTTATAATTTAATAGTTAATAACTTTACTAGTATTTAATAGTTTAATATAAAGTATTTACTACTAAAAACTAAAGTTTATATTTTAAAATAAAAGTAAAGCTTGTTTAAAAAAGCTAATTAATCTTTAAAAAAAAACACTTACAGTATAAAATATAATAATAATAGTTTTTTTAGTTAAAGCTTCTTTATTTAAACTAAAAAAAAAAAGCTAAAAATTAAAAACTTTACTTAAATATATAAACTTAATAAATCTAGCGATAGCAAATTAAGTAATATATTAATTAATATAAACATATTTAAAAAAAACATACTTAAATTAGCTTAAAGTCTATATAGTAAATAATTTATAACTTAATAAAAGATTTAAATTTTATACTAAAGTATACATGTTTTAAAAATCTGCATATACGTGTGTAGAACGCGAAAAACAAATAAATACATAAATAATCGACTTAACCCCTAAACGCTAATCACGTGACTAAACTTTCTTACCCTAAATCAGTAATAATACTAACTAATACTAAATTAATAATATTAAATCATAACTTTACTAACTTGCTTACTATTTAACCTAACTTTATATTATAACTTTTTATATTATAAGGCTATATATACTATAACTACGGACCCACTTTTAATAATTATATTAATTTTATTTCTTTTTAATTTTTTTTTACGTGCGCAAATATTTTAAATATACTTTTTTTAAAAAAACAAATTTAATTATTTATATTTACAATATATATTTTTTAATTATAATTACGTTATAATATTTTTATGTTAGTTTATTAAAGCTTATAAAATATTATTAAAAATATTTATATAGTTAAACTTATTATATATAATTTTTATTAATATTATATAAACTAGTTAACTAATTGTTTTTTTGTTTTAAATTACTATTCACGTTAAGATTTCTTTTTGTTTTAACTTTTTTAAAAACTTAAAAAAATAGTATTTTAGTTTAATATAATTAAAAGTTTTATAAAAAGCAACGTTAAAAAGTGCTTATTAGGGTTATATATAAGTGTTTATTTTCTAGCTAAAAAATAAATAAATTTTTAAGCAGTTTATACGCCGCTTTAAAGTTTTATAGTTTAATAAGTACTAGTTTTAATACTAGTTTTTATATTAGTTAACGTGTTAAATACTTATTTATTACAGCCTAGCTTATAACATTACCTCTTTTTTTTATAGCGTTTTAAAACGGCTAGTTCGGAGATTTTTTAGCTTTAATATTATTAAGCTTTATAATATTAGTACGATTATATAACTATTTATTTTAAAACAAGTTTAAAGCTGTTTTATTATAGTTTTATATTACTTTAATTAAATATAAAATAGTACGTTTAAATTTTACTACTTTTTATTTTATATATATTAATTTAAAATAAATAACTTTTCTTATTTTTAAGTGTTTTTTTTTTCTTAAAACACCTTTAAGCTATTTTATTATTATTCTTAACTGTAAATACTGTTATTAAGCGGTTTTAAAACGTTTACAAGTTAAATATAAACTATTATTAACTTTTTCTAGTATATGTTTTAATAACTAAATGTTTAAAGATATTATTAATACGAGCTAGCCCTGTACTACTTGGTTAATAAACTTAAAGATCTAGTAATATTTTTAAACATAAGGATATTTAGAGCTACTGTACTACACATACTTCTAAGGGCAAGTAACTTAATACTTGCTAGTATATTTATGACATTTTTACAGCTGGTTTTTATATTTTAAACTTAAAAACGTGAGTAACTAGTTAATTAAATAAAATTAATTATTATATTATTTATGTTAATATAACCACTTAATTATATTAATCACCCTTTATAACGGGCTTTTCTTTAACACACATATATTTCTAATACTTTATATATAACTTAATAAAATAATTAAAAATACGCTATTCTTTTTATAATGTAAATAAATAGTTATATTAAATAAAAATCCTTTTTATTTGTAATTTTATTTAATATTAAATTTTTTAATAAAATTAACGGTTATAGTTTGTTTAATTAAATAAGTATATATAATACTTAATATTAATTTTTAACTTTGTTATTTCTATATTAAACATAATCGTTATAATAATTAAAGTTATACTTTTACTGCTTATTATATACTTTAAAAAATTTATTATTTTTTTATTTATTTTCTTTATTAAATATTACTATTTATCTACTATATATTAAAGCTTGAATACTTTTAAGCATTTTATTGAATTATTTGTAAAATATTAAGAAGTGTGTGTTTTGATGAGAAACCGTCGCAAAGGCGGCCGCGTTGCAAAGGGTGGTTGATACGGTTAGCTTATATAACGTTATTTTGTCCATCGACTGCCTGTTGTTTGTTCGTTTCCCCCGGACCTCATCGAACAACCATCTCCCTGCAAACAAACACACGCTCTCTCACCAAATAACCAACACACACTGTTTACGAACTCATAAGATCCAATGCATTTCGGCTTGAAAGCTGCCTTTGGCCTTGCATTGGCCTCATGCCTACTACAATTCGCCCGCATGACATTCTCTGACTGGTTTCTCACACCTACTAAATCACCACCACTTTTTCAAATCGATCGCAATGTCGCATTCACAGATGAATCAATCTCTGAAGGAATCATCCCCACCAAACCAACGGAACTGAAACTTCTCATTGAGATCTGTGACGTGCACGACGTGTTGAGTTGTGTAGGTAGCGGAGGAGGAGGCGGAATACGACTCCACAATCATGAAGGCGAAGGGATTGAGAAACCAACGGACTTCACGTCACCCGCTACCGGCTTTTACAATATATTCAACGTGGACTCGGCCACCCAACCGCACGATATCTTGCACTCTGTCATGAAAGTTATCATGAATGTGCACCGCCAGATAGAAGCCAAGGGCGCAAGCCAACACCACCGTCAACTAGCGGGCGGCATCACACGGGCAGGAGAGGTACTTGTTGATGGAGACACAAGGCATGTTTATGATGCTTGGATTCAGCCTGTTGTGAAAAGCGCACAGACATGGGAGTCTGAGAGACAGAAGGAGCATCACGGTAACGGAGGTGGAACAGGAGGAGTGGATGATCAGGGGCAGCTCTGGACCGAATATCGGCAACAGAATGGGGCTGATTGGCAACAGATCTGTCGACTAGCTCAGATGGTGGACCAAGCACGTTCAGAAGATGATGAATAAGCTTACCTTGTGTTCTAGAACGAGAGGGAGTCCAATAGCATTATATCACAGCTATTCTAGCCATATGAATCTGCCCTAGCGGCATTAAGCCTCTGCGCTATCACTCACATTCGGTATAAGCTATTTGGCAAACTAGAGTACTCCGTCGCCGCCTAATCTAATACACACGGTTCCGATGCAGACCCCTTCGAGACGGATTCGTTCGATACCCACTCTAGCCAACAGGCCTAGTCAGTAAAGCTTCCTGAACTCCGCAGCAGTGAATACCGAGACAAGCAACTCGATCCATCCACCTTCAGCAATGCATCCTTGGGTTTGTAGGGTGTCACGAAAACGAATAGCCTCATGAGCAGGCTCCTCTGACACACGTCAAACGAAGATCTCCAGAGTTGGTTTTACACGTGAGGACCTCGAAAGGATCGAAAGTCTCTTAAAAAGGAGATATAAGCCTTGTTTGGGACCAACCGCCAGCTGTTGAGAGAGCAACTCACATCCGACCGTAGTGGTTCCGAACTGCCATCAACCTATTACTACAGGCTAGCCCCATGATCATCGACAATAGCCTCGGTAAGATAAGATAAGCCGCAGTAATAGGCGACAGATTTCATGCACATTATTATGCAAGACACGCCCAAGCTGCAGCAGGAAGAACTCGGACCCCAAGCTCAGACCATCGTGCAGGACGCCCTCAAGTTCTAGGCCTAGACGACCGAACAGGATACACTCAGGCTACAGGGGAAATTCAAAACAGAATCCTGGACTACCACGCAAGAATATCTTAGTCGGCAGCGACAAGAATATCAGGACTGGGCCCTAATTATCACATAGAACGCTCTCAAGATTTAAGCTCAAGCATAGGCCACTATATATAAAGCTCTGAAGCTGCAGCAAGAAAACCTTTGGTATAAACTAAGCCCAGATTATCGTGCAAAAAGGTCATAAACAATATCAAAAGTTCAAAACCTGTGATGGGTAACGCCAAAGGTAGGCTTGTTAAGGTTGCGAAACCTGGACTTGGACTCGGACTCGGACTCGGACTCGAGAGGGCTCCAACTCGGAGTCAGTAAGACATAAAGTCGAATCCAGTAGAGTGGAGTCCAATTCCGCTCGCTCTCTCCTATCCATCTATCTCACTTCTTCAGTAAAGAGGAGACTCGACGCCCAAACAAAGGTACTGCTCCTACTCGACACACAGACAGCGGCCGAATATCAATACCATGCCCTATCCACCCTTCACCTTCCACTCTCCCTGAATTTATATGATCTACAAACAAACACCCATCGTCCCCCTCGTCACTACTGCTCCCACGCCTTCCTGAGACCCCTTCCCCCGCACCTCCACCCAGAATACCCACCTGTAGCACAAGCATGAGAGCCGCGCAACCGAGGATATCCAGGGTGGGGAGGTTGGTCTCGAGGGGTGTCTGGGTAATAATGGCGCCGGAAAACCATGGTGTGCATGTAGACCAACTAGACCAATTCATGTAGGTAGACGAAAAGACAGGGAAGTGAGATAGAGACACATTGGAAAACGTCACAACTCACGACAGGGAGAAAAACCCGCCTGGTATGATAAACTTTGCGGATGCACTGGCGCTCCGTTCCATCCATAGATAAGCGAGAAAGAAGATAGATATACTCGAAACATTTTGCACACAAAACATGAAATTCCTGTACAAACAAAGCGGTCTGCCAGATCTTCTAAGAGAAAATGCTCCGAACCCGAACTCTCACAAACCATCTGCGTGCCTTTCTAGATCCCAACGGGGGGGGGGTCCCCCCCTTTTTTCTTCCTTTCTTCGTGATTTCTTTCCTTTCTGCCCACTTTCTGTATCTGTAGGCCTCGGCCAAGTTCGCAAAAGTTGCTACCTGCAGATACAAAAAGTCGACAGAGAAGGAAAGAAAGCACAGAGAAAAGAAGAAAAACGACTGGTTGGAAAATAGGCGGCAAGATGGCAGATGCAATCGTGAGAAGTTGAGATGGGGGAGAGGAAGAAACAGGCTTCCCGCTTGTTGTAGCTGTTGGATTCATGTCATGTGTCAAAGTTTCGGCTTCTTTCGCATGCTTGGATAGAAGGTGCGTGAGAGTGAGCGATACCAGTGATCTCCAACTGTGTGAGTGTGCGAGGGTGTGTGAAGTTCAAAAAAAGAAAAAAAAAAGAGAAAAAAAGGGGGCGAAAGGAAGAGAAGAGGGAACAGCGGAGGTGGGGAGAAAAAAATTGAGGGAGGAGAGAAACTGCAGAGTATGGGAATGGAGATTATTCAACTATCGCATGGGTTTCAGATCTCATGTGTGCAAGTGGGACTTGCACTGCAAGTCTCTGAACTTGAAACAAGTATTCATCGACTTCCACTACTATCTCAATCTTCTGCGATCTAATACATTTATTCCGAACATGAGCTGTAGTTAGAACTTGTTGCTATAGGTATATCATCTTTGTTATTTTTCCTTTTTTTTTCTTTTCTTTTTATACTCTGAATAGCTTTGAGCTTGGTTAATCGTCCAAGTGTCTCAGAATAATATCCAGATGCACATCACGCAACATATGTAGGTGCATGAACATGCTTAAGTCCAGTCCTCGCATGAAACCTGCTGCATGCATAAACCACTATAAAGGGTTTTGCCAGTCGGGCAGGTCATCGTAAGTTTAACATTGATGTAGTATCCTATAATTATACTTGGCAAGGTTGCGCAACCCTGAAAACACATGGCATAGTAGACAGAAATGCTAACTAGCTCGCTAATTCATTTCTCCAAGTTAATTTCACAGCGGCCAAGAAAAAGAATTGAAGCCAGAACGCCATGCCCATATTTAAAATCTAAGGATGTCTCTCTGAGACAGACAGGCGAGACGAGACACATAGCTTAGTTCGGTTGGACATGTCTCCGCACCTCTCTCTTTCATGCACACTCACTTTTCTTCTGCAATGCTAATTAGAGATCTTAATTCTAATCACAAGTATTCCCAAAACAGTTCCAGTTAATTATGCAAGAAGTGAAGTGTTAATTATACTGAGATAGGTCGGAGTATGGCTAATTACGGTGCAGTCCCGGATCGCCTGGGCTGGTATGTGATATCGTGAGTCATGATACAAACGATTTGAAATCCAACTTCTGTAGGTCTTTCAAATCTACATGTTTTGATCTACATCTACATCATTCCACCTATTGAAACGGATTATAGGATTTTCCGTCCCTCAGATACAATGCAACGCCCATGGGAATTCTGTTGGTCGGACGTCAATCGTAGCACTTTCGTTCCACCTCCAAATCCCAAAGTTTTTCTTAGTTGTTTTCAGGTTTTTGTCTGATGGCAAGTCGTTAAGTCAGAGTTACCCCTCCCATCAAATCGACTTAGGAGGGAGGGGCATCACTTATTTCGATACTCTTGCGAATTTAGCTGTGAGTACTATTGACTCCCAATTCGCTCTGCGCAAACTGGCCTGTCTAACTCAACAAGGCTCCTTCCTTGCCTTTGCCCACCCATTCGGCTTCTTAACATGTCTAGATCCGTGAGAGATGTGGTCGTAATCCTAGGCAATCAGAGAAATATTGCTCAAACTCCGGTAAGTTTGTATTTTCTTCCTTTGCGCTCAGTTTCAATTGTCACGACACGCTCTCCCTCCAGCCTACCCCGATCCAGATCCAGATTCAGAAACTTGACCTGATACAAGGATTATGTTTTTTTTTGTCTGGTCGCATTCGATCTTCTGTCATGCGCGCTCTCCCCCTTTATACCGGTTCAGGTTGAGATCCAGACCCTTGACTCCGATGTACCATCTCTTCTAATCTTTATCTCCTTCAAGTCCCCCACGACCCGAGCGCAAGGCAGT
This sequence comes from Xylariaceae sp. AK1471, assembly GCA_023159215.1. Classification (NCBI taxonomy): domain Eukaryota; kingdom Fungi; phylum Ascomycota; class Sordariomycetes; order Xylariales; family Xylariaceae; species Xylariaceae sp. AK1471. The sequence continues at coordinate 9,831 of JAJKLI010000053.1, forward strand.
CGTCGATCTGGACGAGCAACACGAAAAGCAGCATCTCGCAGCCCTACCAGTTCTTCCTCTGGTTCGGAGAGATCAACTTCTGGCCGTGCTCGTCGATCTCGCGAGCGAAGACGTCGCGCAAATGTCGCGTTGGCGCAAGATCTTGACCGTCGCCGACTTCAGGGAGACCCACCCCCAGGACCCTGTCGCTTGTGTCATGGTGCGAACCCGATCCATTGGGAACGCGATTGTCCCAATGTTAATGGTGTCAACCCTGTGAATCCTATCAATCCTATCAATCCTATTAATCCGACCAATCCGACCAATCCAACCAATCCCGTACTACCTTTTCAACGGCAGCCAGTCACTTCAGAATCGGGTGAGAACCAGACCCAGACCCAGAATCACGGCCCCAATTCCAATCCTGCCAGTCCTAGACCCCCTCCACCCCCTGGACCTCCTACCAATCCACCAGTCGTCACCGGATCGGGTCAAAACCAGTCGAACTTCAATCTCAATGGAAATCTAAACTTCGACCCAAACAGCAATCCGAATTTCAATTTGAACGGCAATCTCAGCTTTAATCCGAACCGCAATCCGGACATCAATGGAAATGGCAGTCATGACAGAAATGACACACGATCCCCAACTCCCCCTACCACGCCACCACCACCAGGAGTTAGACCAACAACAACAACAGTCAACCGACCGGGCCAGCTACAAGCCGTCATTCGGAGCTTCGGACCGTTCATGGCGAATCAATGGCCGCCGCCTCTGACCCTCGAGGATATTGTGTCGGCGCACATTGAACTGTTCGAGTTGCTCGCACGCGGCGAGCTCGAGGACGATAATCGCCAGTGGTGGAACGAGCTTGTTGACGAGGCTGTTCGGAAGCGCTGGGGCTCGCAGGATCGCGCGCAGTGGGCGCGGCTTTATTTGTGATTTTAGGGATTCATTACGAATTCATTGTTGTTGGTCATGGTGGATTATGTGAGGTGGAAAGGAAACTCATCGCAACCCCCCCTCCACCCAATAATAAACTTGCACCCCCTCTGTCCTTTGGGACGAATCCACTCGTTTAGCTTAATTGGATTAGCCAAGATCTAGTCCATCGAATCAAGGTCTATCATATTGTTCGATCGGTATTATTTACATGTAGTCTGGTATGGTACAATAAGTGCCTAGGTACGCAACCTCAGCCTCCAGATTCACAGCCTTATTTGTACACAGCCACGACAGCCCAATTAGCCAAGTTGCCAACTAGCTGGAAATAATGATTACCAACAGTATTGTGGAGAATAGAACTTGAACTGAAAGTAGTGAGCTCTTATGAAAAGACTCATTAGAAATTATTAATGGAGTACCTACTATTACTCGTATTAGACCCCCTCTTGTTCAGTGCATTATTTTGCCCTTGTATAAATCTTGGCCAACGTGGTGGATATGGATACTTTGTATAAAACCTTGACCGGTGCACCCAATAAAAGCATCGCGCTAAAATTCCTGCTGTTTTTATTGGGTGCATCAACTTCTTCCAGCTCCACAATAGATTAGTGCGCGGTGCTCGGCAAGGATCACGATACCTACTGGTAATACCGAGAAATGTGAGGCACAGTACCGTATAAGTATATAGAAAAACAGTACTCGATTGATTAACGATCTGTCGGGTCAGATTGTACTTGCGCTGACCATGACCCGTCAGATTTGAAAGGGTCTTTGTTGAAAGGCTCCTTGCCACAGTAGTCCCAAAGCCTGAATATTCATTCTTTCGTATCAGTATCACTCTGTTGAAACTCACTATCATCAGAACTAATAACTCTCCCTTCGCATCTCTAATTCTGGTTGTTAGGTGCTGTCCTTCCCGTGACTATTATAGATACTTATAGTAAGTATGTACTTGGCTTACGCAATACATGTAGCGAACAAGGCTAATCGTGCTTCGTTCTTGATTGGTGTGTGGCGGTGCGTGGCGGTGCGGAGTGGCTTAGCACTGAGCCGCTTCTACTATAACTCAGGTACTGCTTATGTAACTATGTCACATGACACACTCAGAACCGTAGTTCTCACCACACAACACACTCTGACCCCCACGTGGCCCCCGTTTCTCCTTGTTCTAATCGTGACGAGTCTTGAAGCCTCATCTCACTTTGTTACCTATTATCTTCGCAAATCTTGCTCTTCGCACAGTGGTCCCAGGATTACTTATTCCGATTACAGTAACCGTTTTGCTGTCCCTGTTCGTCGCACTGTATAGTGTTAGCGAGCCTCATTCTCAACTCGTCTTATGCTACAGCTTTCGGGAGAGCGAGTCTGCTCCTCCACTGGAAATGTCTTGTTGTGCCTCTCTCAGCAACGATCTGATGTGCTACGTCTTGCTGCCCCCAGCTTCAAGGCATAGATCGCGCCAGTTACCGGTATAGTATTCAACGGCACGACAGGTCCCGAGGCGAGTGTTATCCCGTAATAGCTGATTCGTCCGATACAAAAGTGGTGGCGGAGCAAGGCAAGTCAACTGGCACCCACCAAACCAGCACTCGTTGTTTTTACCTCGCACCAGCCTTTACCATGGCTATGGCCTACCTTGTTGTCATACTGGCTAACTGGCTGACCAACCGTTGCTACCCGCTCTCCGCGCACGAAAGCAGCACGTCGCCAGCAGCTTGTATCTGTCCTCGTGTCCGATAGTCGCTTCAATCACGTATCCACCACTATTCCGCACCCGATATATGATGGAGTCGCAGAGATAGCTGACGCTATCTGGGGCACTATTTTTGAGACGGAATACATGCCCAGCGAGCAATTGGAACATCTGTTGCAGATCGATCCCAGACGCTGCCCAATGCGACAGACGATCTGGACCGAACCGTTTATTGGAAATACTGTGCCCTATTATGGAGGCAATGTTCTCCGTCTGGTGGACCATGCCGCATTCCACCCGCAAATATTATCCAGGCACTTACAGGTAAGTGATTCCACATTTTTGTGATGCTCCGTCGAGTACACAGGGAAGACCACTGGATGCGTGCTCTGGTAGATACCGCTTCGCGTACGGCATTCCTGATGGACTCCGAGCCACAGTCTCGGGCCGTCACAGACCGTTTCTTCCTAAAGATACAACGCTTCTACGCCTCCAATGAGTCACTAAAGCCAATAAAGAGACCGGGTACCATGCCATGCGTAGGAGGATGACGGGGATTGCGGTGTACACCTTGTTGTAGTTTTGTACCAACTTTTAGTGCAACATACCAATCCGTGGCAAGGCCAACAAAGGAAGGCATGCTTACGACGACTAGCCTTTACGCGACACTCGCTGGCAACATCCTACCGCCACGTATTCGTTAAAAAGATCATCCCATTATGTTGTAGCTCTCTAAAGGATAGAACATCTCTAACGGAAAAATGGGTCGATTGATCAGGGAAGCGGAGGAAAGCATGTGCAGTAGTTACTAGCGATCTTAGTGCTGGTGTTTTTAATGATCTATTCTTTTAAGTCTAAGTTTTTTATACTAGTTTTTGTGCTCGTTTAGTTATTATATGTTTTTAGATTATAGTAACTCTTTTTGTAGTTTTTATAAAGCGTGATATTTATGCTATAGCTGATTTATAGCGTACTATAATTTATTTTATTGTTATATACTTTTTAGTTTTACTAGTATACTAGATAAAACTGATATAAGGCTATTTTTAAGCTTTTTTTTTAATATAAATACTAAATATAAAAAAAACAGTGTATATATTTATAATTTTAAATTTATTGCTTTTATTATTTAAGTAAATGTTAAATTTATAGTTTTTAATTATATATATAATATATTATAGTTATTATTATAATTATAAATATATTAAAGTATTTATAATCGTAATAATTACTGTTATACGCGTGCAGTATTATACGTAGTAGTTACTATATTTTTAAATAAATAAATAAATAATCGTAAGTTATATGTTTATATATATATATTTTTTTTAAATTTAAAAGCTATACTTTTTTTTTTTTTTTTTTTTTTTAATTATAATATAATTTTTATAAGTAGTATATTAAATCTTATTCGCGTATAAAAGCTTAGTTAACATATATATAGTAATAATAATTATTATTATATATAGATCTTTTTTTAGTAAGTTATTTTTTTTAATTTAAAATTTTTTAATTATTTTTTTAGTATTAAAGTTTAAATTTTAAAATAATAAAGTAATTAACGTTAAAAGTTTATAGTATTATTATTATATTAATTTACTGTTTAAATAGTTTTATTATTATATTTACTGCTTTTTTTCGCTGCTTATAAATAATTTAGAAAAGCTTGTTTAAAAATATTATAATTATTATTAACTAGTTTTAATTAAGCTGATTTTTTTTTAAAAAATAAGTTAGCTACTAGTATTGCTTGTTATAATATTTGCGTGCTTGTTTTTGCTTTATAAGTAATTTTAAAAAAGGCGGTTTAAAAACTGTTTAAAAACGTTATTAACTAGTATAAATAAAGTTAACTTATTTAAGTTTTTTTTAAAAAACAGTAAAAGTTTATTTATTTATTTGTTTATTTCTGCTTTATTTTTAGCTTTTATTTTTACTTTTAAGATTTTTTCACGTGTTTTTCGCATTTTATTTACTATTATTACTACTATTTTATATATTTCGTATATTTATTTAGTTTATACTGTTTTTTGCGCTGTTTTTTATAATAACTGCTTTATTTTTATATTTTTTTGCTGCTTTTTTAAAAAGTACTAAAATATTAAGTATAGTTTTTATTACTAACGCTATATTTTTAAGCATTAATATATTCTAGTATAAATAATTATTAAAGTTAAAAATTAAAAAATATTAGTTAATATAATTATTTAGTTTTGTTTATATGTTATTATTTACGTAGTAGTTTTTAACTGTTTTTTAAGTTAATTTTTTTTTATTGTAAGCTTTTTTTAGGCTTTTTATTTAATTATAATTAATTAAAAATAAAAAACTAAAAACCTATAAATAGTTATTTATATAGTACTAGAAATTTTAATAATAAAGTTTATTATAACTAATAATGTTTTTATAGTTAATAATATAACTGTTTTAGCTAACGCTTTTATTATTATAACTATAGTTTTTGTTACTACTACTAATACTTTATTTTATATTATGCATGCTTATATTATTATAACATAAATAATAGCTTTAAAAAATAAGCTTAACTAGCTTACTAGTATATAAAGTTTTAAAGTAGTTTTTTTAAAGTTTTAGCTTATTAATTTTTAAAATTATTATTTATTAGCTTTTTAAAAGCTAGCATGCTTATTAATTAAAAGTTGTTTTAAAAATTTTAGTTTGTTATTTTTTTATTACGTGATTTATATTTTATAAATTAATAAAAACATAAAAATGCTTAAACTAAGCTTTTAATAAGTTTTTAGTAAGCTTATTTATTAATATCTAGTTTATTAATAAATAAACTATTTTAAAAAACTTTTTTTAGTGCTTTTATTTTAATTATATATTTTATATATTTATATAATAAAATTAAGTACTGATTTTTTCGTTTTTTTTTATTACAAGTTAAATCGTTTAAATATTATCTAAATAAATTTTTTTTTTTTTTTTTAAGTTAAGGGTTAAGTTTTTAAATAATTACTAAAACGTTATAGTTTTTTTTTTAGTAAGCTTTAATATATTAACTTTTATTTTTATTATAGAAATAAAAATAATATTTTACTTAATAGTTTTTTAAACGATCATATTTTTAAATAAAAATATAATATATTTATATAATAATTTCTATATTTTTAAATTATTAGTAAATAAAATATTTTTTACTATTATTAACGTTTAAACGTTCTAGTTTTATTTATTATAAATAATTTTTAAATATTTAATACTGTATAAATATTATATTATTTAATTAGTTATAACTATATAATTAAAGCTAAAATTAATTAAATATTTTAAAAATTAAGCTGCTATAAAAGCTATATTTAGTTTTAATATAATAATAATATACAGTATTAATTTTATACGTTTTTAAAAAGTTTTAATTTATACTTTTAAAGCTTGTTTTATATGTTTTTTAAGCTTTTTAAAAAATAAAAAAGTTATTAAAATTTAAACGTTATTTATAAGATTATAACAACTTATAATTTTTTTAATATATTAATCGTAAATTAAAGTAATCGTTTTAGCTTTATAGTTTTTAATTACTTTTATTTTTAAAAATTATATAATATCGTTTTATTTTTTAAGTTTATATGCTTTTTTAATCTTTATTATAATTTTTTAAGCTTTTATTTTATGCTTTTTATAATATATAACTAAAAAATCGTTTATATAAAAAATTATAAACATATTATAATTTTCTATATAAAATAAATAAAGCTTTTTTTTTAAAGCGATTATTTTAAGCTTTTTAAACGTTAAAACGAACTTTTTATATTAAAACAAAAAAAAGTTTTTAAAGCTATATAAAGCTTTATTAAACAGTAAAACTTTATTTAAATATTTAAAACTTTTAAGTATAAAGCATATTATAAGCTTTTTTCTGCGTTTTAAAGTATTTAAAAATATAACGATTACATTAAACTATTTAACTTTTATATTAAAATGCTTTATAATTATTATTATTAACCTAAATAATTTAGTAATAAACGTAACTATATAGATTAATTAAAGTATATTTTTAATTTAAAGATTATTTTAAATTATTATTTATGTTTTATATATATTAAAATAGTTTTTTTTATTAAACTTATATATAAACACTTATTTTAAAAGTAAAGAAGTTTTTATTGCTTTTTTAAGCAGAATAACTTTTAATACTTTACGTTTTTTTAAAGCTTCGATTTTTTTAAAAGCATTTTTTTTAAATTAATTATTTATAAAATAGTTATTTAGCTTTTTTTAGCTTTTAAAAAAAGGTTTTAATAGATTATTTTAATAAATCTATAATTTTTAAGCTACGTTTAAATAATTAGCTTTATATTAATTCACTATAACTATAAATACTATATATAATATTTTATACTTTTTATTATTTTTATAAAATATTTTTAGCTAATTAAATATAAACGTTTTTAAAAAGTTTATTTAGTTTTAATTTTTAAAAGAATTAATTTTATATTTTTTATAAATTATAATAATAAAAACTATAAAGCTTTTATTACTGTTTTTTTTAGCACTTTAATTTAAGTTTTTATTTTTAATTTTATAACTTAAACAATAAGCTAGTAAAAAAATCTTATATATATATTTACGCTTTATTAGTTAATTATTTTTTTCTTAATAATTAATACTTTTTTTAAACAGCGTTTTTAGATTATTCTTTATATTTTTAATAAAGTGCACTTTTTAAAAAAAAGTTAAGATTTACGCTTAAATATTCTTATATATTAGGATTATTTTTTTTATTAAACTATTACTTTTTTAGCTTTAAAGTACTTTAAAAAGTTATAAGTTTATATAGCTAATTTTTATAAATATTGTTCTAGCTTTTTATTTGTTTACTTAACGTTTTTATCTTTAATTTTTACTTTTTTAATTAAGTACTAATAAGCTTATTAAATAAGTTAAAAGCACTTTTAAACTTTTTAAAAACATTAGTATTTAATTTATATATTTATTTTTTGTTTATTTTTTATATGTTTATTATATTTAGCAGATTATTTAATATATTTTTAATTTTTTTAAGCTTTTTAATTAAAACACGGTTAATTTTTATAGTTAGCTTTTCTTGCTTTAATTAATAAAACAGCTTTTTATTAAACTAAACGTTTTATATAATAATAATTTTTTTTAGCTAAAAAATTTATATTTAATATAAATTAAATGCTTTATATTTAATTAAATATCCGATATAAACTTAAAAATAGATTTTATATATTTATTGTTTTTTTTTAGCTAGCTTGTTTTTTTTTATTAAATAAGCTTTATATTTATATACGTATATCTCGCTTTAATTAAGCTTTAAATCGCTTGTTAGCTTTTTAACGCGCTTTAAAATATACTATTAAAAATATTGCTTAAACTAATTTTTAAGCACTTAAAAAAATAAATAAAAATTATAAGCTTTTAAAAAGCTTTTATTATATAATTATATAGTAGTTTAAACTGTTTTAATTTAAAGCTTTATTAGAAGCTTAGTTTTTTCTAGTATTTTAAGCGCTTTTTTAATTAGCTTTTTCTTTACTTTCTTTTTAAATTTAATAAGTTTTTTAATATAAACTAAAAAAAGCTTTATATTAATTTTTTTTTATTTAGCTTACTTTTTATACTAAGTTTTATTTTAAATTATAATTATTACGCGTTTATTATTATTATATATTTTATATACTAATAATTTATATTAGTATATTATTTAACGTTTAAATTAAAAAATCTGCTTAAAAACTAATAACTTAGTTTTATTTATTAAAAAATAAGCGTAGATTATTTTGCTATACTTGTTTTTAATCGTAAATATTTAAAATAATTTATTAAACTTATAAAAATAATTAAATAAATTTTAGTAAACTTTTTAAAAAGGCTATACTGCGCGTTTTTTTAAAACTTTACTAAAAATCCTTTACGAAATATACGTTTTAATATAATATTTATATTTATTACATAAGATTTTTTTAATCTATACGTTTTTAGTTATATATACTAGTACTTTTAAAGCTTTAGCTTTTAAATGCTTTAATTTTAAATGTTATAAATTTTTTATATTTTTTTTTAAATTAGAAAAATCTACTATTAGCTTTTATAAGCGATTTTTAATTATAAAAAAAAAAGCAGCAATTATTTTAACTACGTTTATAAAAATTTTATTAAATATTTTAAACTTATTAATTATTAGTGCTTTATTTAAATATAAAAAAATAAATTTATATTTAAAAAATATTAAATTATAATGTTTAAAAAGTCCTACGATTATAACGCTATTTTTTAAGTTTTTATATCGAAATAAGCAGTTTAAGCTATAATATTAAATCTTTTTTTTAGTTAAATAAACTTTAAAATAATATTTATATAAAACTTTTTAATTAAAGCTATATTTTTTAGTATTATATTTAAAATGTTGTTTTTATTAAAGCTTAAAAGAACTTTTTAAATAATTTTTTTATTTTTTTTTAAAATTAAAAATTAAGTGGTTTTTACGTGCACTATTTTTTCGTTTTTTATTAAAACAAATAAGCCTAGTTTTAACAAAGCTTTTAAGTTAATAACGTATAAAGCGCTATAATTATTAATTAATATACTATTAAAAAGTATATATTAGCTAAATTTAAAAGTTAAAAATATTTTTAAAATATTTACGTTTTTTTTTAAAATAGTTAAATTAATTATAATAAATATTATATTTAAATCAAGCTATTACTATTAGTTATTATTACTTTTTAAAGCTTTTAAAGTTTATATTAAAACGTTTTATTTTTTTTTTGTAATTTTTTTACGTAAGTTTTTATAGCGCGTATGTTTTATTTTAACTTAAATAGCTTTAACTTTTTTTTTATTAAACATAAATTAAAACGTACGTTTAGTTTTTTTAATAATTATAAACTATAATAAAACATATGTATAAAAAATTTAGTTATATGTTTGTTTTGTTTTTTTTTTATAGAAATATTAATAATTTTAATTTTTTTGCTTTTTTTAATCTAGTTTAAAGCTTTTTAAAAATTTACATAGTAGTTTACTATATTATTAAAACTATTTTTTTATTTAAGAGCTAAAAATAATAAAAATTTTTATATTATTTTTTTTACTGTATAGCTTGTTTTTATAAATTATTGCTTTAAAAATTTAACTATATTATTTTATAATAATTAAAAGTTTTTTTAAATGTTTATTTTTAATTAAAGTAATAAGCTCGTTTTTAGTTTAATTAAAAGTTAGTTTAACTTATATTATTTTAAGAAAGTTTTTTACAGCAAGTATTTTTTTAATGTTTAAAAGATTTAAAACTTAAGTTTTTAAAAATAGTTTATACTAGTTTATATATTATATATTTAATTTTATAATTAACTTTTTAATTTAAGCAAGTATTACTTAATACTTTTTTTAAATCGTAGTTTTTATAATTAATTTAATAAAAGCTAAAAAGTTTTATAAAACTTAAACTAGTGCTTATAAGTTAATTATATTTTAATAAATAAGCTTTATAATAGTTATTTTTAAATATAAAAAGTTAACTATTTAATTTATTTAATTAAAAATTATAGTATAATAATTTAAACTTATAGTTTAAATTATAAAAACTGCTAAAAAGTTTTTAATTTTTTTATTTAACTACGTTTTAATTTTAAACTTGTTTAGCTTAGCAGTAAATATAACAAGTAAAACGTTTTTTAAAAGATTATTTAGTTTATTAAGCTATAAAGCGTATTTTTTTTTATGTTTTATTTTTTGTTCGTTTAAAATAGTTAGTTTAGTTAAATTTTTTAAAAAAGCTTAAAAAATCTTGTTAAGCACATAAAAAACGCTTATATTATCAAGGTCGATTAAATATTATATTTTTTAAAATTACGTGTAAAACTTTAAATAGTAATATTATTTATTCTAGTTATATATTGTTTTTAAAGTTATATTTTCAGTAATAAAAACATATAAAAAAGTATTTAAAACTATAATAATTTTTAAAGCTTAAATAATAATAATTGTTTAATAATTATATTAAAATATAAGCTTAAAAATTAAATAAATAAAATCTAAAAATTAGCACTTTTAAAAATCGTTATAACTACTAAAAAATATTAGTTTTAAAAGCGAACTAAGCTTATAACTTTAACGGAAAAATAAGTCGATTAATTAAAAAAGCAAAGAAAAGCATATATAATAGTTACTAGCGATTTTAGTGCTAATATTTTTAATAATTTATTTTTTTAAGTTTAAGTTTTCTATACTAGTTTTTGTGCTCGCTTAGTTATTATATGTTCCTAGATTATAGTAACTCTTTTCGTGGTCTTTACGGAGCGTAGTACTTATGCTGTGGCTGATCCATAGCGTGCTATAATCTACTTTACCGTTATAACATCTAATTCGCATTTTACCCTTATTTGGGGCGACCAAATCCTTTCACCTATCGACGCATGTTATTAAAGTCGCCCCAGCAGGCGATGTTTTCGTTTTGAGATAATGGAACAAGTGTTACAGTCGTATCATTCATCTTAGTACAGTTTTTATGCCATTTGCTCAGTGCCGGCATGGAATGCTAAGTCCCAACAGCCGAGCATTACCCAGTATAAGGCGATAGACAATCAGTTTCGAGCCTTCCTGCTCGTACGTCACTGAACCTATATCAGCTTCTGTGCGACTAAAACCCGCTCTCGAGAAGCAAGGTTTTTGCTAGAGCCGCTGCTACCTTGATAGTTTTGCATAGGAAGCTTCGTGTTGGCGTTGTTAACCGTAGAATACCTTGACTTTATATATCGAATTCAATTATCTGTTGTTAAGGTGCGATTTACTAAGGGCTTGACGGGTTTCATCTTATTAACACGGGTTGTCCTCTTCGGCGTAAGCTTGAGGTTCTATATGTCTAACAGTCCATGTACATAGTATACCCTAGCATGTTGTACATCCTCAAATCGAGTTTCTTGACCTTACATAGGGACCTTTCTCTCTTTCCTCTTGCGTGATCGACCATTTTTCATCGTTCGCAGCGGTAGTGCGACATTAAACATCTTCCAGTAAGTCGATCGTACCCTAGAGACCATGGGGCGCCTGGAATCACAATGCCTACCACTCAGGCCCAAAAGGCTCCCACAATCACTAGAGTAGGCTTGGGCTTGGGCCTGGCCTTCACCGAGGCTTGGTCGCCCACATGTATTTCAGGCGCAGGGCACAGGAATCCCCCCTGTTGACCTCCGCGAGGTACTCATCATTCATGAAGTCTTGCCATCATTGGCCTTACTAAAGGCACCGCTGCGGATCTTGCTCGCGTTATTAAAGTAAGCCTTGCCATCCTTTAGACTTGTATTGCTCTATAGACGGACCCCCAACGAATCGGGCCATCGTACTATGCTAGTACACAAGTATATGTCGCAATCTTTCTCGAGGCAGGCGCGGAAATGAATGGGCTAGATACGAGACGCTAATTCTAAGAGTATCTGTAGTAGGTTCAAATCTGGCAAGACATATACCAATGCAATTCTTGAGATCGCACGTACTTTACAGTAGAGACCTAGTCGCACGAGATCCAGTAGCTTAGCCTCGTCGATCTTCTCGTCCTAATTCAGAAGCCGCTTCGCTGCGCGTATTAACAGTTACTATGAGCGAGGCCACCGCTAGCGGTCCAAGCCTTTACCAGCGATAAAATAACTCATCGCCGATTAAGTTCACGAAAACAAGAACTGATCAACCTTGCCGTCGTCATCGCCATCATCAAAAACCCTCTTCTAGTCGATCCTCGTCCACCTCCACCAGCAGCCGCAGAGCCAAAGTGAATAATCATCCCAAGAGCAGCAACAAAGGAAAAACCACTACCAGCAAGCCGGCAACGACAACAACAACAGTAACAACAATAACCACCACAGCGAAAAATGAGCGCAAAGACACCGCAAAAAATCAGCCGAGCTCCAAGCTCTCCTAGACGAATTCGCTCGAGTTCCACGATCTATTTTCTGGCGACGCGCTCGTCGGGGTGATGTTTATAGCGTACCGGGAACCGGCCTTCTCGGAGCTAATACGTCTGAAAAGGTTGAATGCATGTATACGAAAGAGCTTCATATTATATATCTAACTAGCCAAAGGTCAAGGTTAGAAGATCCGACCTAGTAGGAGATTCAATATCGATATATACACACAATTGAAAATCGATATTATTAGGTTCTGTGTGTAAATTGGGTATGTATGGCTTGCGATATATATCTTTACGCATTGGTATTACAGGAAGTGCGGTGTTTGGACGACGCGTTTCACGAAGATCAGTTAATTAGTGCTGGCACGCCTGGTTGAGTCAGCAATAGTATTAGGGGGAAGGCTGGTTATAGTGATGGTGGTGCTGGTAATAGTCATGGTCTAAATAAAGACGAAGAGAGAAGAGCTGTTATTGAGCTCTGTAACTGCTGGAGTAAGGTTGTGAGTTTTGCTGTCTAGGCGCGATGGAATGTTGAGATGTGGCATCGATTAATTATCTGAAAGAAATGGGGGGTGGGAGGGTTTAGAGAGAGAGGGAGAAAAAAAAGGAAAAACAAAATGGCAGAAAAAGGTTTACTTAACGGAGTAACTAACTGACTGCTTTGCTTGAAGGTAATTAATCATATATTCGTTCCATATAGGCGCTGACTGACCAGTCCTCGTCCCAACCTGATGGGTCATGAGAAAATGGAAAGAGGCGATGGAGGACACACATGGGAAAAGGAAGAATGTAATTGATCGAAGGATGAATGATGGAAAAGACTGAGACTAACACTAAGATAGAGATAGAGACAGCAACCAGCTGCAGCTTGCCTGGGTATGTATGTATGGAAGCTAAGTGTATTCATTTTGCTGTTCAAGTAAAATCATGATAGAAACAGAACCTACTCGATGACCACAGCACCCGGCGTTGAAGGCTATGGTTTCGTCGTCGATCCTTTCTCTCCATCATCATCACCTCCAGCGGAAAATATACGATCCGGGACGAAACGACAAGCCGGGTGGAGGGAAAGCGCAAGAAGGTTCGGGTTGTTGCCGCTGCCGCCGCTGCCGTGACCCCGGACTTTTTCGCGCGATAGTCGGAAACGGCAGTAGTGACGACGTCCTTGTTGGAGATGACCCGAGTTCGTCAAGTGAATCTGTAAGATCTTGCTTGGCTAGCAGTAGCGGCTTGAACTAAGAGACGACCAGACACTACCGCAGGATTCTAAGGGGTATATGAACAGATGAAGACAGGACACAGTTCGCATGGAAGTGTCAGCCTTAGTACCGTGTAGTGTTTATATTATGTAGTGCACGTGTGTGGTTGGCATCGGACTTGGCTCATCCAGAGGCTGTTTAGCGTGTGTGAGACAGTGTAATTGAAACTCCATGCTATCAGGTTCCCCATACAAAGATGTATAAGTTGCGATAGAAATCCTTATACATTAAAGTAACGTTGCTGGAGAGTTAGTGTTTGAGCTACTTTGTTCTGTAGGGGTTAGTTAGTTGGTGCTGACACAGGGAAAAGACATGGAAAAGACAGGGAAACAATGCATGGGAATACCATGAAAATGGCATGGAAATGTTGATTTTACAATATATAAGGTTCCCTTATATAAAGGATCATAAACTATTAAAGGATCTATATATAGTGCCCCCTTTTTTACAGCGTTTAAAGAGCACTAAAAGTTATAAACAAATTAAAAACAATAAATACTTAATACTTAAACTTTATGGTAGACTAAGCGAGTTGCCGTCAGGTGCCAGCATCGTAGTTATTTCGATACTCGACGCCAGTAGTGGTAGAAAAGGAGGTGGGGCAGGATAAGAAGATGTAATTAATACCTTGTTGCCGATCCTGGTTATGTTTTGGTAGTAGTGGTTCGGCTGGGACTTAAAGCAATTGTTTGGCCTCGGCTCGCTTGGGGGTGACTAGAGACTTGCTGTCGTGAATATCTTGATTGTCACCAGGACTAGCGTAGGTTTGCGGATTCAAGCCTTCCGCAACCTTTATCTGGAATAAAGAGTATCATCTTTTGATTGCCGACTGGGCTCTACTTCATGACCTTTTCTATTTATTTCTATTTTTAATTTTTTTCGCCCGCTTGGCCATCTCCAATGATGCCCGAGTCTTGTGATTCAGAAGCTGTGTGTTCCCGACCATGTCAGAGAATCACGCTGTTCTATTTACGACTTTTCTTTGATACTTCAATTGTGTGATAACTAGTGACTATACTTTTATCTGCACGGTTGCTGTATTGTGCGTGTTGGAGCTGACAGATAGGTTGAAAAGAGGTTGAAGTTGGACCGCGTTCTAATTATTGGGCACACCATTTCTTCGTAGCGGAGGGACCAACACGTAGCCGTTCAAGCGAGGCAAAACAAGTGATGAGTTAAAGAGACCGTCCGTCTTAGCAGATTCCATACAATGGAGTTTTCAGTATGTGGCCCAGGCTGTTTTGACAATAAAGATTCCGCATCTGAAGTAGTCATTCTGTACTAGACCCAGCGGTCCGGAAAAACGGACAGGTCCAGCAATTAGAGTTACTTGGACATCAAAAGCCGCGGGACGAAAGCTATCAGGTACGATGCATTAATTGGGAGGTGAACATGGGGTACTTGATAGTAATTCTGCCCGAACGCCTGTCCCGCGCTCACTGGGTGCTAGCACAGTTGTCAGGTATTTCGGAGGTGGGAGATAAGGACCAGTCCATTCGAAGGCTTATTCATTGCTAACGATAATCTATCTATAATCAAAGCCAAATGACAAGTCACAATATACAATATGGAATAGCTCTGCCACTGACGTCATCACTCGGCGTGGAGCAAGTCTCTACTAGAAGAAAGCAGATCTATATCAGCATGTGGTTGAACCAAGAATAATATTGTATGGCTATAGAAATGCTGCTAAAGAGCTAGTGGCCTCGATGCATTCCGTAGACCCGATAATGGCACCCCATGAGATGAAGATGTTCCTATTCGCCAGGTTATGTCACACGCAAAATCATCCCTGTGCGTTTTAGAGCGTATCGTAACTGGCAGGTGGATGTCTACGTTCTAACACAACAGGTGACAACCTTTGTAGTTGACAAGGTTGAAAATGCTGAGCAATGTGGGACAGGTTGAACGCGATATATCGTAAAAACACTTACGAGCTCGCTAGTGTGTGCGAGTAATCATGTACGACCACCTTGTCAAGCGAATCGAGAAGATCTAAATCGTGTCCTACTTGATCCACAATAACAAGGATCCCGGCAAGCTCTGCAAGATGGTTCTTGTTCCAATTCACGAATGTGTCTAATCTCAGCACGTACGATAGGGCCTCCTGATCGACGAGAGGATCTGCAAATTCGACATCCAGATGGCACTCCCGACAGCAGAGATTGTATGGCGGCAACACCTGGAGAGTTGTACAGCAAATTCTGTCCCCATTTGAAGCCCACACCTACGAAGTGGCTTGTGTTGCTGGCTGGCACACGCCGTCGGGTCTTAGTCGTGCATCGCTTACACTCAAGCACTCGCATCAGACGACCAGCAATTTCAAAAGGCCGCCACGATATGACTTCGGTCGCTTACCGCAGCATGTACATGTCGCATGTCTATAGTAGGTGATAACGGTTGACAGGTATGCAGTGTCTGCCGACTCCGGGTCCTGGCCGAAATGGTAGATAGCCGAATGGTTTTGACGCTGCTGCCTTACTGACCTCCTAACCATCGATGCCTAATGAGGCATAAGTGTCGGCCATCTCGCTGGTATAAGCAACGCACACTATGCGCTAATAGTTCTCGTAGAGTTTCGGCATTTCTGCTACCTCCAATGAAGATATGGGGACCAGATGGTCGAACACTCGTTCATAGAGCTAATGAATGAAGAGCATCTAGCGATAAGGGTTCGATACCAGAGATGATCTTCGGAATAGACTGGAATGCAGGAAATTCACCGCCTGCGTCGACTCTCAAGCAGCGGATGCTAGCTAGGCTTGTTGAAAGGGGTTGATAAGATATACCGCTGGAGACATGCCTACTTTCACGTTTTTCGTGGCGATAAGGGGGCCGAGGAGCTCTCTTGTCATGCCCACGGCTAACAGAGCTTTCTACAACTACGGTAACCCCTCGTCGCGCATGTTGCGCGATAGCCCGTATTGCTGTTTCAAGAAACGTGATATCGATGGTTTTGTCATGGTTGAAAATGGTTAGAACCGATACGAGGAAGGCGTCCGCGACAGTCAAATCCGAGACATGTGAAGTACTTCGAATCGCTAGTCCTTAGAACTGTTGAGTGATCTCTTCAGCCCTTCGCTTTGAAATATCGAAAGCAACAAAAACGACCTCGTAGACTTTAACGAAGACCTCGACCAGATGTGACCTAACACAGCTAACACTAATAACTGCTACCACAGGATGGAAATGCACTTCCTGAGCAGGGCTGGCTTTGACGGGTGTGGTGTCGGACTTTATACAATAATCCTGTTCGATCTCGGTCGGCGGGGTAAAAGTGAGTTCCTGCATGAAAGGGGTATTTGTGTTTGACGGTTCCATTGTATCGTCCCAGGATCGAATGATAGCAGGATTTGAATTCATATTGTCAACTTGTGATTAGCTTAGATAAATTACAGAGAGTCCCTGATATCGCTGTCTTGGACAGGTGAGAACAGCAGCCATGGCCGGTTATGGTGGGCAGGCATACTCACCCGTGACTATAACCCCCAACTGCCAGTCTGTTTTTATCCATTAGGACTTACATAAAGCATTTCCCATTTTATAACAGCGAACCTTCCGAAATCTAAGCGGCCGAGACAAAGTCATAATCGCTCGTGATCGAATTCAACATCTATAAAACGAGCACGCTAAAACAGGTCAACTTTCGCCACAGAAACGCGAACTCTTTGCTATAAATCCTTGATAACCGCATCAAATGCTGCTATGATGGGTGTATAAAGTTGATCTGGGTCTCCTGCAGGGGTTCCAAAGCACATCCTTTCGTCTTTGTCCAGAGGGAAGAGGATCTTCCTAATCCTCAGACAGAGCGGCTTAATAACATCTAATGCCTCTGGGAATTCGCCCATAATGCCTTCTAGGCTGTTCACAGTCATGTCACCTTCTTTCGCAGCTGCAATATACTTGAAGCTGCCGATTTCCCATCTCCGAAGAAGGCTCTCCTTAGGTGGCCATTCTTCACCGGCAAATCCATTACTCCATGACTGGCGCGCGCACATCCAAAGCAGCACGTAGAAGAACGACTCGAGATCGTGACGGTAGGTGTGGTCGACCGTGCGCAGCACCTCGACTGCCATGAACTGCATCGTGCCAGTCTGGTGCCGCGCTCCACTTGGGCCACTATCTCTCACCTTGGCCAGATCAAGGTCGATGAGCATGCCCTTAAAGCCATCCGCCATTTCTGGCTCCGTGATAATAATATTATTTGAAGAGATGTCGCGATGGAGAATGTTGCCCGTTATGTAGAGAGACTGGTGTGCCTTGATTGCATCTCGCATCGACTCCAGCAGTTCCCTAGTCGTTTTGAAGTCGCTAATGACACGGCCGGCCGGTGAGACTACGAGACAGGAATAGATCCTGTTCTCCCATAAGTCCTCGCCCGATGTGTACAGGCTTGGCTTATCCTTGCCGATCGACAGCTGGGTCTTCAACTCCTTGGCCACTTTCGACTTCTGACTGTTGGACTGCCGCCTCTTGGATCTGGACGCGCTATCGGACGCGTGGTCGGATGATGACTTGCGCTTGTTGCCTGATGTGTTCGCGCTTGCTGTGGCCGAGGGTGGATCCTCAAAGTGAACAGCGTTATCGCGGAACTTGTGAGGCTTCGGAAACTCCAGTCCCTGGCGTATCTCTGCAATAGTGGTGATCTGACGATGCGCTACCACTCTGGCGACCCCTTTCACACCCCTTCCTTCTGCTAGCTTCAGTTGTTCCACTTCTAATTTCCGTTTATCCGATGCCCAAGAGAACTTAGCGACGTGGCTATCTCGGGTCTCATAGCACGTAGTCCCACGACATACGATGGCCTTCTGCCTGATCATGGCCCTGCCTAACCTGACCTTGGTTTGTTTGCCGTCTGCGTTATCCAGTGTGACATAGCGATGACCATCCTCTCGCTCAATGAAAGTGTCGAGGCCCATCGCGTCGTCATCCATTGTAGTATACCCAATAAAAGCGCGCGCAAACTTATCCGGCTCGTCGTGAATGTCAAATGGGCCCGAGCTGTACGCTCCAGACCGGTCAAAGATCCAGAGCTCCATCTTGGAAGCGCAGAGGGAGAAGGCGTGGATGAATCGGCGCGTTGGCTGGTCGGCAAAGACACCTCGCACATAGCGCGTAAGTTGGAGAAGATCCGCTTTAAACCTGCTTGTATCATATGACTTCTTTTGCTCCCCAACAACGAGGACGTCCTTGTACACAAAGGTACTGCTCGTTTCCGTGACGGGAGCTTGCAAGAAGAGATCCATCTGGCCTTTCCGTTCCTTAAACTGGTTGGCGGTGTTGGTGGTGGTATGAAGCTTGTACGGTGCATCGGCCAAGAAGTGCTCTTCCAGAGAGCGAAGCCAGTCCCAGACGGGCTTTTCGTCAGGGATGGTGGGGAAATCAGTCCATTTCTTTCCGTCGTGCGTTGTCAGAACTCCCTCCAGCATCGCTTTCTGTTCCTTGCACCAGCTCTTGGGGTCGAAGAACCTGTCCCAGAATCCCCCCACATTGCGGAAGGTGCATTTTTTTATCTCCTCGAAAAGCTCCCCTTCGACGATCTCGCGAGTTTCGCTATCGGCAAGTCGACTCGAGCTGGTCTTGATGGGTGTTCCTTGGAATGTCGGGACGATGCTAGACGGAGGGGGGGTAAGCGAACCGAGGACGTCGATGAGGCTGAAGACTGCAGCCCAGATGATATTGTCGGGGGAGTTGTCGACAACATGGCGGACGAGAGGACGAAATTGGTCGAGCTTCACCACGCCTCCTCGAACATGTTGTTGTATAGAGAATAGTTTGGCTGCCACATTGCCGCTTCCGTCGGGAGAGGGGAGGCTGAATGCTGCCGTAGAGCCAACTAAAGCGAGTAGAAGACTCGCGATATCTTCCTGCCGCGGGTCGTCGGCGTTATCACGCAATTTGTCTCGAAAGTGGTCAAGCGTACCATTGAGCGGGCGTTCTGAAATGATTTTCTCCTGCTGTTCTGTAAGCCTCATTTTGTTGCAAAGCACAACGTGGCTAATAGCGCCGAGGAAGAAGACTCCCTGATGGCTCTAATGGCCTCAATGGCCTCGATGATCCTGATGATCCAGATGATCCTGATGGGAAATGTAAATAGAGAGAGCAAAGCGCGTCGCGTCTGCAGAAAGTGGCTGAGACCTGCAAGAAAAATGAGGCTGGTGAGGCTGGTGAGGCTAGTGAGGCTAGTGAACCTCATATATACATGTACCTAGATAAGTACATATATGCACTTAGTGACAAGGGGCCATGCAATACTTGTCAGGCTCACATTCGAAATAAAACAACCAAGGTTCACTTAGATCGTGTTATTAGAGAAAGTATAGTCACAAGTAGAAGAACAGCCCAGACTCGTTTACATCGCTTCAGGAATAGCATGGTTATATTCCAGCAATCAACCCCTTTTCAGCTTATTTCACTACAGTTAAATAAATCGTAAGTTTGTAGTATGAACGTCCCTATGGCAGTTCCTATTCCTATGCCGAAGAAGCTGAGATTCTCGAAAGGTGGCTCCTTGATAAAACAACCTATAGTGATTTCCCGCCCCACGTTTCAGTAAAGCTGACGCGAGGTGAATTCACCTAATTATGATTCCCGTCTCCAGCTTCCCCTCCGGCAAGACAACTGCTCAAGAGCTTTTAGTGCAGGGCGGTCCAGTGGCGTCGTTATAAGTGTGATAAAACCAGCATATTCCATCGTGATGAGCAATGAAATCAGTATCCGTCTACTTCCCTTAGCCAAGCCCAGCTGACGCTGACAGGTGCCTCAGAGCTGTTCTTAAGCAACCAGTCTGATCTCCAAATGGCGGGATGGGACTGTACTGTGCGCGGCATACGGCCTCGATTATTTGTGGAAATCTTTCTGCTTTTAGCTATACTGGCGCAATCAACACGAGACAATGGAAGATGGTCTTGTCAAGGAGAGTGTTCGGCCACTCCATTCAATTCGGATACCTCTCTTGGCACGAGTAATTAGATGCATGCATGCTTCTGCCACGCGCAAGGTCGTCGCTCAGGAATCACGAATCGGAATCGAACCTCCTTTTCTACCTTATAAATGCAGCCCCCCTCAATATATGGGCATTCCATGATAGCATATGTTGTAGGGGTGTATACGGGGCGGTGGGCTCGTCCTCTTATTTAAGATTCATCCATACTGATATTGCGATCGTAGAGACAGCACCAAATTGCCTGTTGAACGTCAACTAATCCCACTTCTTAATCCCGACGTCTTCAAAAGGCAGTGGCGCCCGAAAAGAGCTCTAGGTGAGAAGAATACGCGTTATTTAAGGGCGAATGGTTGACAAACTAGCTCCAACGTATGGAAGAGGGAGAGGACGAGGACAACCTCATAAAAGAGGTCATGGGAAGACTAGTGCTCGCCGATACCTGTCTTCTTTCGAAATTGAACCTTGGGAGCTCTTTAATTCGGCTGCTTCTGTGCGACTTTAAAAGCGGCCTGCTCTCGAAGATAGAGACCGGAGTGAGACTGAAGATCTCATCGCGATCGATACCAATATAATTCTTAAAGCTAAGGACTTATTAAACGATTTCCTTACTAAGATGGCGGCCGGTCAATCTGCTTTCATGCTTTCGTCTATACAAGTTGCTTTGGCCACGGGAGTAGGTATAGGGCGTGATTCCTGCGTCCCCGGTACAATTGAAGAGCGGGCATCTATACAGTTAGAAAGTACGATAACAGAAAAAATATCATTAGCAATCCCTATACAGAAGCTACACCTCTAATAGCCCTCGTAGTTTAACAAGATCTTATTGTGATTAGTCACAGCTATTGCAATTAGCACTGGCTGGCTGGAAGGTGAAACATACTGGGCCTTCGAATACTCGTACAAGGCCGCTGGACCCGGGTTGGTCGAGGCCAACAATGAACGATTTCCGCAGCATAGCACTCACAAAGGTATAAGTATTGGTGAAGCTCGAGTATCTGTGTTGTATTCTCTCAAAGATTCTACGTACTATAGAGGGATGAGTATTGCGTATAGTCGTGTTATACAGCTAGGAAAATAACACGAGAAGAACAAAATCGAGCACCGCGTCTCTAGCATGACGAACAAAACGCGCAAAAACGTGTAAAGCATGACACGATAACATGACAGCTGTACGAAACGACATACGAGAAGAGTATTTTTCTACCTAACCGATTGCATGTTAAGCGCTTGTAGTAGTGACGGTATTCCCAGCTGTGAGAAATACGCCGGCGAGCTAAGCGGCCGTAATGGAAAAGCAATTGACCGGCCAGAATTTACCCGCCAGGCCGTAAAATAGTATAAACTCACATCTGCTTCACCACAGTATGTTATGGCCTGTAGCGGTCCTGTTGTTAGGTGGCACCTTCCAGCCATAATTACTGCGAGCTCAGCAGGGTCACACCCAGCCTAAACCATCATCGTCTTAAACATAGTAAGGGTCTCTTCCAGTGCCTGCAATCTAGCCTCGACATCCCGCTTCTGGCTCTCGGCTGATTGCATAGCCTCAGAGACATCCTTGTCCTGTACTTTGCTCAGCTCTGCCTTGAGCGAGTCGATGTCATCCTAGTCCTTTCGTACTTCGTCCAACTTCGCCTTGACCTTTTCTGCTTCCTTCCCAGCATCTTGTATGCGATCCTTAACTTCAAGATAGACGTTCGCGTCGGCGGAAACAGGGAAGACTGCACAGCCAGTAGGGCTGACTTCTCCGGCCTTCAGCATGCTGATATCCACTGGTGTCTTGCCACTGAGTGACTTGATCGCGGAAAGCTGAGCGGACGCGGTATTATGTGACATTTGATTCAGAGGTGCGATATGAGTCACGCCTTTATCCTTTACAGCATAGTCCGCTACTAGAGAACGCATACCTTTTGAGCAGCCCAGTACAAGCTCATAGGCTGTCTCGGATCTGGGGTCATCGAGAGACGACTGATATTCCGGATACTCAGCGATTGTGACCGAGGATGTGTTGTCGCCTAGTCTGCGTAGTAGCCGCTGCCAAGCTCTTCATTTCGGAAGGGCATGAATGGAGAAATGAGT
This sequence comes from Xylariaceae sp. AK1471, assembly GCA_023159215.1. Lineage (NCBI taxonomy): Eukaryota > Fungi > Ascomycota > Sordariomycetes > Xylariales > Xylariaceae > Xylariaceae sp. AK1471. The sequence goes on from JAJKLI010000053.1 coordinate 32,624, forward strand.
CGCAAGCCAGACTCGAGTGTAGTGCAGAGTGTGTCTATAGCTGAACGAGCTTCTTCGGGTGTGCCGTCTGAGATGATCGACTTTGAGTTCTCAATGTAGATATCGAACAGTTCATCATACAGGTACCGGTGAATGATCTGGGCCGACCTTGAGAGTTCACGCTCTTCGAGTGCCTGGTTAATTTGCTTTGCGGCGGTGTTCATCTTTGTCAGGATCCACTTCTCCGGCAGACTCTCCTTTCCTGTTAAAGCACTGCTCTCGCGAGGAATAAAATCATCGCCGAGCTTTCCAAGGACATATTTCGTAGCCTGGTAGATCTTGTTGCAGAATCTTCGGTACCCTTGCATCGTCTTTACGTCAAAATTGATGTCGCTGCCAGATGCTTGGGTGTAGTGGACAAGGGAGAACCGCAAGGCATCGGCCCCCACCTCGGGGATGCCTTGTGGGAAGGCCTTCTTCTGGTATGTTTCGGCCAGCTTGGCCTCGTTCTGGCTAGGTTACGTTTTAGCAGCTTTTGATGCAGGTCATCGAGGCTGATGCCGTCAAGTATATCAATCGGGTCAACGACGTTGTCGAGTGATTTAGACATTTTTCGACCTTCGCTATCCCGTATCGAGCCATGGCAGAAGTCCTCAGTAAAAGGGACTTTACAGGTCAGTTTGAGAGAGAACATGGTCATGCGGCTGACCCAAAGGTAGGATGTCCCAACCTGTCTCCATAGAGTAGTTTTCGAGATCTGACATCTTGTCTGGCCATCCGAGGATACTAAACGGCCAAAGTGCAGAGCTGAACCAGGTATCTAAAACGTCCTGGTCTCGCTTGAGTGTCACTTTTTTGCCGGGAAATTTCTCTTCTGCCTTCTCCTGAGCTCCCGTTCTGTTCTGCCACTTACCCAGTAGTCATCGGTGGCATCATCCTCACCATCTTTACCCTTGATACTGATGTAATAGGTCGGTATCTGATGGCCCTACCACGGTTGTCTCGACAGGCACCAGTCCTGGAGGTTTCGCATCCATTGCAAATAATGTCGTCTCTGTAGCTCTGGTCGAATGACGAGTTCGCCAGTGTCCACCACATCTATGGCGCGTTTCGTCAACGGCTCCATTCTCATCCACCACTGAGGTTTCAGTAGCGGCTCAACAATATCACCTGATCGGCTGCATATCGGAACAATCATCTTGTTCGGCTCTTGTTTTGTATAGAGCCCGAGTTTCTTGAGCTCCTCGATAACGCCATATCTCGCATTGAACCTCTTCTCTCCGGCATAGTGACCAGCGTTGCTGTTGAGAGTACCGTCCTCGTTCAGTATGTTAATAACTGGTAAATCGTGTTTCTTGCCTAGGTTAAAATCATCGTGATCATGAGCAGGTATTAACTTGACTGCGCCAGTACCGAATTCCCTCTCGACATATTCATCGGCGATGATTCTCAACTTCCGATCAAGTATTATGGGGTGTAGCGCAGTCTTGCCGACAAAGTCCTTATACCTATTATCCTGAGGGTGCACGGTAATGCCAGTATCGCCTAGCATCGTCTCCGGCCTTGTTGTTGCAACTTCTATTATCTGGTTAGAGCCTTCAATTGGATATTTGAAATACATGAGTGTTCCAAGTTCAATCTTCTTTCATAGCAAGGCACGTCAAGCTTTGTCGTCCCTTCAAGATCTTCCTGGTCCACCTCGAGTGTAAATAAAGCTGTAGAGAGGCGATATGACTAATGTACAAGCCTGTTGGCTCGATATAGGAGGCCTTCTGAGTGTAGTTGCACGAAAGTCTCGGTCACCGCTTTTGACAACTGCAGATTCATTGTGAAGGCTTCCCGCGACCAGTCTATAGAGGCGCCAAGTCTGCGTGTTGTCTTATTTATCTCCCTATGGTAATCCTCCTTCCAGTCCTGGCATAACTGCACGAATTCATGTTGACTGAAGACCTGCTTCTTGGACTTGCCATTCTTTGGGTGCCTGGCGAGCTGCTTCTCAAAAACGGCTTGGGTCGCAATGCCTGCATGATCACAGCCAGGAATGTATAGTGTTGAGAACTGCCGCATGCGATGCCACCTGATAAGTGTGTCTTGTAACGAGAGTGCCAGAGCATGTCCGATATGTAGTTTGCCAATTACCTACGACTAGGGTTAGCAGATGACAATGCCGTCATCTGCGCCGTTCCAGTAGCTGTTACCAATGTCGTTGATTCCGATCCAGACCGCGAAGACTGAGTTATCTCCCGTCCATTTCGCTTTGGCAGAGCTACCAGTCTACACGATTCCATACATTGGGCGGCGGTATAGCAATAACGTATTTGCCTTTCGGCTGGAGACTACCATTCTTTTCTATTCGTGGTTGGAACAGTCCTTGGTCATCCCAACAGCTGACCAGGCAGATTCGACAACCTTGGGTATGTGTGCCTTGTGGAAGTCATCGTCCAGTGGTTTCAAGATCTTTTTCCGTCTAGCCGGTGTCTCCTCTAGCCAATATTTCGACTTGACAGAAGGAACATTCTGCATCTTGGATTTCTTCTCCTTGGAAACACTATTGGGTTGTTGCTGCTGCTGCTGCTGTGCTTGCTTCTCCCTTTTGCTGGCGAATTTCTCGAGCTTTAGCCGCTGCTTCTCGCTCATGGGCTTCTCTGAGGCCTGTGTAGAAGCCATCCTTGATTAGGGTTCGCCGGCCCAACCCAATGCCAGGAACTCAAGCACCCAGCCCATGGGCTGTACTTGGGGGCCTGCCAAGCACCCAGGGGTTGGGCTTTACCGAAGCCTATCCTTGATGACATAGACAAGACCACAAGACACGGGCGATAGCCTAGTAGGGGCCCGAGGCGAAGGGCAAAGGACGTGTATGGTGAAGAGAGTCGGAGTGCATGACGAAGTGGGTCCAAACTTTTGACACTTGAAATGCCCAGTCTTTGACGATTGTTGAAGTGGTGGAGGTGGAGGTGTGTTCTGGCAACCTAACAGTAGGTGGAGTGGGTAAGGTAAGGTGAGATAAGGTGAGGTGAGGTGAGGTGAAGTGAGGTTGCCCACCAAGTATACCACACTAGCGGTAACACCTGGTCTGCAAAAGTTTTGCACACTGGACCGTGTTAAGCCACCCCCTGCCAACATGGAACGTACCTATGTAGATGCAGGGTACAGGGTACAGGGTAGCTGCGACGTTCCAGTTTGATCCGGTTTTGGATATGCTCATCATTACGCAGAGCGGGATTATAGTCCTACGTGAGTGATACTACTTACCCCTCCCCTCCCCTCCCCCCCGACGAGTTGGTGCAGGTGATTTCCTGCCTGATTGATTTGCTTGCTAGTGACAGTTACGCGACAACAGGTCCTCATTCGATGTCTTGGCGTTGGGTACGTTTGGGCGACATGCTTTCGTGCAGCTCGCTGCCAATTTGGATCGACACGAAAACGGTCTAAGATGTAGAAACTGAAGGATGAATGATAGAAAACGCGATTCACGATTTGAAACAAGTTAGCCGCGGTGGTCAAAATAGATCGGCTATGCGGGCGAAGCATGGAAAATTATAAAAAACACTGCTGAACTACTCCTCCCACGTTCCCGGAAATATCAGTCGGCCCTGACATATAACCTTATTACACCTATATCATGGGGTGGAAAGGATAGATGGTGTAGAAATCTAGCAGTTGGTAGGTATTTCCACTCCTTCTCCTTACCTCCGAGGTATGCACCTACCACCCAGACCAGTGCTACCACAGTACCTAATCCCGTTCCAAGTGCCCCTGCATTGCCAGCATTGGGTCCATACATTACAAGCTACCGTCTCGAAATCTGGTGATATCCGGTGACGAACTAGGCAGGTATGTTGGTGCGGCTGACTGCGGCTGAGAGGTGCATACTTATTAGGTCCGATACGAAGCAACATAAACATGAATAAGGGGATCTTCGAAATGTTAAATGTAGCCTGTAGATGTTCAGGTGCTTTTGCGTAATTACTCTGAAATTTGTTTATCGTCAGGACATGCGACGGCAAAATGACATGGTCTCTGTTTAGTTGGAGGCTTCCAGAATTTGAGTACCCGAGTCTGCATTCGGATACACGTGCATTTCGGGTTATCAAGCTTCTTAGACCAACCACTTCACGGTTCCCGCCGTTCGGGCAAACATTGAACATCGAGGTCATTGAGACTAGCGTTGACAATGTGTCCCTCCAGTATGACACCCTCTCGTACTGCTGGGGCGTCGGCAAACCGGATAGACAGGTTATCGTCTCAAAGACCAACGACGATGACGATGGCAGGGAGAATCGCAATGATCGCATAATCTACATATCGGCCTCTCTAGAATCGGCTCTGCTCAGTCTAGCCCGGGAAGAAAACGTCGGCACTTGCTACCCTATTTTCGCAGATCAGATCTGCATTAACCAGGCCGATCCTGTCGAAAAGATCCAGCAGGTTCGATTGATGGGCGAAATCTACGCGCGAAGCGCGAGGAGTATTGTGTGGTTGGGCGAGTCAACGCCTGAGACGTGCCGGTACTTTGACATCTCGACAGAACTGCAGAGTGAGGCCATCATGGGCAGGCTTAAAGGATTTAACTGGGCGCAGTTAAGCGAGATCTCCAACGCAGTCATGGATTCGAATGTGATGCTCGAAACTGAAGCTAAGAAAAAGGATCGTGACGATATTGTGGACCTAATTATGCGCTACGGCCAACGTTGGCCTGTAAACGGCATGGCTGAGGTGTTCCGCCGTGCTTGGATGAACCGTCTGTGGGTGGTACAGGAAGGTTGTCTCCCGCCCGAGGTGATCATCCGATGTGGTGAAAAATCACTGTGCTTCGACTGTTTTCGCGGCAGTATGCTCTTCAACACAATCGCGACTACGTATTGGACCAGGCACACGACAGAAGCGGTGTCACAAGACGAACTCCGCACCCGGCACAATATAAACACGCTCTCCGAGCCGTTTATTCGTCTATTCCAGGAAAGAAAAGCAGTGCATGATCCTCAGAAAGATCGACGATCCCTTTATGACCTTGTGCTCAAGTACAATGTCAATGACGCTGCACCCAAAACAGGTGCGAAGCAGCCCGAGGATCGTATCTACGCACTGCTCGGTATGGCGAACGATGACGACGTCGCGAGGGAAACAGTGGAAGCAATGGAGATGGAAAATATGAAGGGAACCTATTCCAAATTTGCAGTGTCCGTTATGCGGAAGAACCCCGATGTGCTCTTGTTCTCGCAAACACCCAAGTCCTTAGATGGTCACAAATTACCCTCTTGGGTTCCAGATTGGTCAGCCAAGCGCTTGTTAACGCCAGCGGGCTACTCAGACCCGTTGACGCCTATCTTCTCTGCTGGTGGCAGTCGATCTAGCCATGATATCAGCTTCGATGAACAGGTGAGCGCTCTGCGAATTAATGCTGTTCAAGTTGGACGTGTAGTACGTGTGGGTTTACGCAGCCTGGAACCAAATCCAATTTCAACTATTGCTAGCGCCGAATTCATATCTGTGAGACAATTCGTCGAGGAGATTGGTGAATTCATAGAAGCAGCAAAGAAGATGAAGTCGAGCAAATTGCCTGATATGGCGGATGACCAGCTACGCCTCAATTTAGTTATCAGACTATCAGATGGTGGCTTATCACAAAAAGCATACCATACCACTTTTGACCAAAGTTCTGCTCAGGAACTACTGCAAGAGATTCATATAAAGGTCTTGAACTTTGGTAAAGTGCTCATGGACACTGAAGCTATATCCAAAACCTACTCCAGTATCATTAGCGTTATTCGGAGTAAAAGAGTCAAGCCGTGGTACTTTTCGCCTGGAAGCGAGATCGACGTCGTCCGCTTGTGCGCCGTGAACCCCATCGGTGCGGTCCAGACCTTAGTGACGGGTCTTGCATTTATGGTCGTGGATGTGGTAAAGGCGTGGTATGATAGCACGAAGGTGCGACTAAATAAAGTCTACATTGATTACCGCCACGCCCGAACCAAAAAGGTACTGCTTCACAATCCCCAACGAAAGAAGATGATAGAGGGAATAGGCACGGACGATATTTTATATTCTAAGGAATGGCGAACTTATACGTGCAACCTTTACAAGAACATAGGTCGAAAACTGTTCCTGACGGACACAGGATATCTCGGCCTTGGACCGAGTCATATGGAGGAGGACGATGAGATCATTGTGATTCCTGGCGGCAGTGTACCTTACATCCTGCGGCCTCAGGGCTCATCAGATTTCAGTAATGGTGTTCGAGCTTCAGAGACATGGTCGTACGTAGGTGAGGCATACTGTGATGGGATCATGGACGGGGAATTAGTCGTGGGGGATAATCTCGACACTCGAAGCTTTGAAATTGTTTGAGCTGAAGCACTACAGGGGCTAGCCATGTTCCAAGAAAAGAAGCCGGGAAACACTGCGTCGGCGTAGTTCATTCGGGGAATGGAAATACTAGAACTAGCCACAGTGTAACCGCCATCCGGACACATCTATCCATAGTAATCAAATAAGAGTTAGTGCAACAGTTGCCACTGAGATCTGATGGCATACAAACGCGTCGAAATATGTCACGCGACCTTACCTGGTTTTAATTAAAGGTCTCAGTATTTCATAGTTTACGCGTCTCATGTTCATGTTAAACTTCGTATCTCTCCCTTTAAGAACTGTCACGGCGGGCGCAATGGAAGAATCAAGACATTCTAATGTACACCTATTGACCTGACGATACTCGACAGAGAGAAGAGAAGACTAAAACAAGCTGCTGACGCCGAGATCTCTGATGAAGTCCCATCCAGAAACTCGGGCCATCGTGATCCCTGCTCTTGACATGGGGCGGCCGTCACAAATGGGGGAGCTAGGAATTGTCGTGATATCAGGGCCGCTTGGTGATCGAAGGCTGCATGCGTGCGTACCCCTTTTGATCATATCACTGGAAATTCGTTCGTCGGCAATTTCGCCTAACAATATCGCTGTTCCTTGCATCATGTGCCCACAACAGATCCCAGTTATCCTTCACATCCTTGCTGACCAGCATGAAAAATGCAGATCTCCTTGCCGATCTTGGCGCAACCTTCTTTATCCATCAACACTGATTATCTATCTGCATGATCTTCGCAAGCATCATATTTCGGAGCTGTCCCGGAAGGCCTGTTACTCTCTGCGGCTCCTGAAATTTCTGCAGAACCCGTGGCTCTGCTGAACTCCCGGTCTACAAATGTCGAACCCAGCTTTGGCCATGAAGCTCTCATTCTGCCTAACACACAGTTCAGGGTGAGCGCTTGGTGACGAATTCCCGTCCAAGCCTAATAGGTACTCAGGCGTGGCTAAAGATGATGGCGTCTAAAGCAAACAGTACCGTACCATGCTTGCAAACTCAAGGGATCTCTCCAGCACATATTTTCAGAATCGCGCCACGAGATTACTATGCTGTTGATATCGTACAAAAAACAAGTAGCAGCGTGTTCAAACATTTAGTAAATGCGGTATACAGCCAAGGCCGACAAGAAGAGTCAGAATTTGGCTCAGGATGACCCGATTTCGCCCTAGAGTCAGACAAATATGACTGCATTGACACTAAAGATGGACGAACTATTGCGCCAGATCAGGCGCTGGCTGAGTATGAGGAGCGGCCCAGCAGTATAGAAGCGCCTCTTCCACAACCAGCATCAGCGGTCGCACTCCCTCCACATGTTGAGGTTTGCACCAAAGAAGCAGCCAACGAACTTAAGCCAGTCTGAGGCATACTACCTTCCGGCTTTGTTACAGCTGATTCTCGCGATATGTCAACCCGCAGCTGCAGTGGGCACGGGAAATGTATGCGGAATTATACCGACAATGTGGAAGAGAGCAGCGAGAGTTGCTATACCTGCTCCTGCTCGACAGTACAGGAGGAACGTGGAAAGGGGCCAATCAGCCTTATTCAATAGGAGGGACCGGCATGCTAGAGGAAGGACGTTAGTATGCCTTTCTGATTTCTCGGTGGCCCTACTCTCGCTTGTTCAGTGCGCTTCATCCTCTTCTGCAGTTTCTCCTTCGTCTTCGCTACTTTTTAACTCATCCCTACGTCTCTTGCGTAAGTCTCCTAGAGGCATTCAGATGTCACAGTTGTTATAGGAGTCTCGGGCATTGCCCTTGTGTCGTGAAAGAGGGTAGGCCTCTCGTCGATATTGCTGTCTTCGTAGCGAGTATATTTGGCGGGAGGGCTTCTCCGGCGCGGCTTGGTGTCTACTATAGCAATAGCCGACTAACAAACGGCTGAACAGAGTCAATCCGCCCCGCAAAAAGGTATCGCGCAACCATAAGGAGATTCACGTCAGAGCAGTGTTGACAGGGGTGGATTCATATTAGTAACTGTAAGTGTTAATTACGGTCACAAAAAAAGCTGCAGGACTTGAAATATTGATGCAAACAGGTGCGGATACCCCTATATACAGAACTAATTTGGTAGTATCGTGGGCGTTCACTGCGAGGTATTGTTGCGAGGGCCAGACTAGGTATGCTATGCTATTGCAACGTGTCATGCTTTCAGGACGTGCAATGAAAGCTACGGTCAAATCACAAACCATACTACTGTAAGACTTCGCGCGAGCTACATTCCAAGAATACGGTCCGGCGTCAGATGTCGAGTGGCGACTTTGGCATAAGCCGAGAATACATCGCAAGCCAAGATAAAGATCGGATAAAAACCCCAGTACTGTAGTTCAATGAATTATAATCAATCTAGATGTTGGTCTGGATATCTCCTTTGTCAATGCTGATCCGACATACAGGCTTCATGGCATAATTCAATAAGTTAGTGTTAGGTCAATCCGTCTATCGGTCCATCTATCAATACCAAGCTGGAATAATACAAATTCGAACCAAAAGGACCTCATAGACATAACTCAGCGGGTGTCGAGTCAATATGTCCGTGTCAAGTTAATACCATGTTAGTCCCACCCAAGCTGGTGCACAAAGCCAACATGTTCCAAGTCATAGTCCAGTAAATGAATGTCCATCAATCAGTCTATCCGTCAATACCAAGCCAGCATACACGTTTCAAACTGAACAAACTTCCAAGTCGTAGAATAAATCGATGAGTGTGTCGATCAGCGAGTGAATGTCATCCAGTCTATCACTCGCTCACTCAGTCGATCAATCAATCCGTCAATATGCGCGAGGCTGACGAGACGGATCCAGCGTCCGGCTCACCTTCTGCCAAGCAAGATCGTATGACCGCTGGTTCGCCGGTGTCGGATTCCGAAAGTACTTTGAGTGCGCGACCCGAAACTCGGCCATGGCATTGGTGTGTACGCTCTCTGCATTGGCACTTGTGTTCGTAGTGGCAGAGGTAGTGGTGCGCGGCTGTCTAGTAGCACTGCGGCGTCTACCTGTAGGGGATGAACCGAACAAAGTTGGGGGGGTACTGCTGTGGCCATTGTCACGGACTCCTGGAGGTCTAGAGGCGAATGGAGAGTGTGAAGTTGATGGAGAAGCAGAGGGAAAAGCATTATAGGACGATGGGTCTCTGTATTGCTGAGTAGGGAAGGTGGGCGGGGGCTGGGCAGTTGTCCAAGGCATTGGGGACGGATTATTCGCATCACCAAATTGACCAAAGGAAGAGTTGCCAAATGTAGATGTAAAGGCATTGTTCGATGAGAGTGTTGGTCCACTGCTAAATATGCCATGGCCTCCAGTACCGGTCTGTGTTTGGGCAGGTGCAGTGAAGCCGAATAAGCCATTGTTCGGCGGTGACGAGGTGGTGGGATTGGAGGTTGGTCCGGCGAAAAGACCACCATTGACCCCGACAGTGGGCGGAGAGAAGGGATCGGATAACTGAAAGCCTACTCGTTTCTTGCCTCTGGATTTGCTGCTACCTGTGCTATTGGCATTCTTGTTTCCACCTTGCTGGTGTCGGCGCTGTTGATGATTGTGAGTACGAAGAGTGGCAGTTTAGTTAAAAAGGGAAAGCCTTACTGAAGAAGACGAGAGTGAAGATGAAGCTTCCTCTCTCATCGAGGACCCGCGAATAGACCCGATAATTCCTTGCCCAAAAGCTTTCATGAACGAGGGTATACCATTGCTCCTACCACTGTCTGCACTGCCTCCACTGCCCTTGGGATTGTTCACGGTAGGCATGGTCGATTTTCCACTCTTATCTACTTCATGGATTCTCGAATCTGGCAATTCGACTGCTTGAGTAATCCTCGAGCTAGGAGATCGTTGGGAAGGATAGAAGGGAGAACTGGGAGACGGGGTTGGCTGCTGAGTACGAATTCTCTTGAAATATTCCCACATGGTTCGTGGTGGCAATCTATCAGGCAGGCCTTGGGCGAACAGCCAATCAGAAAGTTGCTGTGGTCTCATAGGCTGATCGCTTGAGACCATCTCGCGAGGCCAAGTGCCGCTCTTTCCACCACGATGAGTTGTGATGAGTCCTACTGCAGAGGCATACTCGACAGCGTCAACTACAAGGGTCCAGGTCGCTGCCAGCATGGGTGTACCTTGGCGGTTGCTGCCATCACCTCCAAGGCCGAGACCACGGATGAACGTGACACCGGGCCATGTCGATGCATCTGGTGCTGGAATAATTGACTTATCACGAATCATGTCCACCGTGAGACGGCACAGGGCTGCGATACGTAAGACATCCAAGATACATCCTCGGCAAGTGATTCGATTATCTGGTTCGGTGGCAGTATGGAGGCAGATGTCAGAGGCGTCCAGGATGTGATGAGAAAGATCGTATTCATCCATAATTGGCGGTTGAGAGATCTGCGCTCGGCGGGCGAAACTTCGAGCAATCAGGTTACGGTGATTTGAGGGGAATTCTAAAGAGAAGTTGCAGCAAGAACCAAGGGTTTGGTGTCTGGGTGAAGAGGGGAAATCCAAAGGTGAACTTGTCCGAGTTCGAGTCAAGCCCAAATTTCTAGTGAGACCCAAGTGAAGTGAGATCTCTGTGTCTTGCGGATGAAGGCAACTCTACTCAATGGAGGACTCTGGAAGAACCCAATCTAATGGTTCAGAGTTAGAATGAAGGCAATACTTGATGAGTCGACTCCCAAGAGAGGGTATTTGAGCCTGGGCAGGGATGGGAACTGAATAAGTCAGAAGGTTATCAATCAAAGCCAGAGTGAACAACAAGACCTCCTCATCTTGACTTGAGGCAAATTTTAGTTGTTTCAAGGTCAATGTGTCTTGATGATGAGGGAAAGAGACCTGGCTCAAAGGGGGAACTGAAATATCCCAAAAGGAACCGGTCAAAGTTGGAGTTAAGGGAAATTCATGGCGAGTCGAGTTCAAGGAAACAGGTTTCGAGTGTGAAAAATGAAGGAGGATTGTTGAAGAAAGGAAGGAGAGCTGAATAAATTTAAAAGAGAGACTCAGTTACCTTGATGTGAGGCAAATCTTAAACGTCCAGATAGAAGGGAGATTCCTCTGTCTGGATGATAAGCAGAAGTAACTTCGCCTAGGAGAATAGGCTAAATAGGTCAGTAGATGATTGATCAAGTTTGAAGTTGATAGATAGATTTAGTTACCTTGATTTATGGTAAGTTCCAGAATAGAGAAAATGTTAGACTTGAGAGGAGAAACTCAGGGGAAACCGCCAAAGGTAACTTGAACTTGGATTGAAGAGATATATTCTAATGCTCTCACGAGCTCTTATATTTCAGGAACACTCCTATCTTAGAGTAGCACTGTATAAGTTCACAAATTCAGTCTTTGATCATTTTGATCTGCATGTTAATTGCGCAGGCTACATGTATCTTCGCATTCAAACCGGCCCGCCTACCTATTGCTTTATCACTACGCATGTACATGTCCAAAGCTTTCATCCACAAGATATTCAGTCTTTCAAACATAGATAGATTAATACATATCGAAAAGGGCACAAAAAGGGACGTCAACGGCATGGTCCGTGATAATGAGTGGTGTAGGTTGTCCTTTTCTGCCTTGCATTAACATATTGAAGGTATGCATATAGAGCATACTGCAGATTGCTCTATCTGCATTTCCTATTTATTACTTATGAATGCATGATGCAACTAAGTAGAAAAGTGTCAAAGAGCGGTTGAGAGTCTCGCATCGTTGACTCTATGCTAGGAGTTAACTTTGCGATATTCTTTTATTCCCCAAATCCACGTGCACACACACGATACGCAAAGAACGAGATAAAGCAATCATGACACTTCATCGCAATTTGAAAGATCTTCCGATTTGGCATCCATCTGGAGCTACAGCTACAGGTGCAGATACAAATTCAATCCATGATGTTGAACTCCCCACTAGTTCGTCAACTATTCTTCCTCGTTTGTCTTCCAGATCCATCGCAAACAATGCACTCGTCGGCGGTAATATCCATGCAGGCGTAGTATACGTTCAACAAAACTCCTGTCACCATGACCAACTACAGCAAAGGGAGATCTGTAACTCCTTTGGCCAACATGCTGAACGCATGAGGGGCCACTATGATAGAATTGAAGAGGAGAAGGAGGAAGATGATCTGCAGGATTACAACAAACACCATTCTACGAACAACGGTGCTTCATGTGCAGATTCCAACCAAAGAAAGGGGAATAGCGGTCATCAACCGCCGTCCAGTTTCAATTCAACTGTTCGAAAGTTTGCCAAGAACCTTGCAATGCGCTCAACCGCGGTCGGCGTCCTGCTTCTTTCACTGCTACTAGGAGTCATCTTCATTTTTCTCTGGCTTGGCGCGTCGTCGTTGTCATTTGGATTTCCAATCGCCATGCAGTCTAATCAAAAGGATGATGCTGGAGTAGCAGCTCCTGTGATGCAAACAATTACTACGACCTCAACTATTTTTGCACCTTGCGAATGCAGATGTGCATGTCCGACTGTCGTCAAGCCTTCACTTCTACCTTCAACATTTTCGCATTCGTCATCATTCTGCTCCCCTTTCTTCACCGCACACATGCACGCCGCGACTAATTGCGCCAATGCACCAATTGCCTCTGCAAGCAGCAGTAGCGGTGACGGTGATGACCATGATCATGGTGATGCTGTAAATCCAAACTTTTGGGAGAAGGGAGGCAACTCGGACAGCAGCCTCAAGGACACGATTTAAGATCAGAATCAGGCTCAGGGTCAGATACTGGAACAGGAGCAGGACCAAGACAGTGAAAGCCGAATCCGACGCCAAATCCGAAACTTAAGTCCGAATCGCGATGACATTCAACAGGAGGTGAAGGAACAGCAGCAGCAGCAGCAGAAGCAGGAGCAAGATCAATTCGACGCACATACCTGTCTCTGGCTTCTTCCCCTGCGCCACACATCCGGCAAACTGCAGAGCGGCCTGGCGAGATGGATTCAAGTCATGACGTCCGGTCGCCAGGGCCGTCGTGCCAAGCACTCTTAGTTGATCAATTCGGGGAGATGGGATACTGTACTTCCAAGCAGAGTGTGTGCATGTTACTTTTTGGGTACAAGATGATCTTGACTCTGAGATTAATAGATTGACATCAATGGAAATAGCCACAAAGATTAGGGAATTCTCAAGCCATGTATCGCATTATCTGCCAAGTATATGAACAAGTGAGTGTACAGCAGTAGGCATGAGGGGGGTCTTTCTTCATTTCTCTCTCCCTCTCCCTCTTTTCCTGTCCAGTTAAGTTGAAAAGCATCAGGGTGGTCCTTCATTGTCCGTTTGCGTTGGGCATCTGCTGCCCATTGTTCGTTTGTCCAAAACAGGACGAAAACCCCCCAGAATGAGAGACTTAGCAAGAAACATAGGAACAAACAAAGAAAATACTCGTTGTCAAGTCCTCATTCGAGGTGAGGATGAACTCTTGTTTTTTGTATTGCCGGTTTATCTGCTAGACTCGCCCTGGCCGCCCTCGATGTTCCATTCATCACATTTCACCTCGTTCAATGTAACAAAAGGATGCATCCCGCACAGATTCCTATGAATTCATCAAGATAGGCCTATCAAGAATCTGTTGGCCGTTGTTTTCATTCACTTCCTCTGCCTTCCTATCCCCCGAATCTACGTCCGCTCTTGCTTGAGGCCAGACCAGCCAGGTATACCCAGGGTCTCTCTCTCTCCCTCTCTCTCTCTTTTTCAGCCGGCAGAGCTCAATTCGTTCGTTCGTTCGTTACCTGAGGCAGCTGGAGCTGTTTGCAGAAAACCCCACGCATACCATTTGATTACTCTATCGGGTAGGTTCTTCATTCTGCGCATAGTCACTATCACCATTAGTATAAAGTGTGACGGCGATTTCCCCTTGATACTATCTACTACTCACTTCGCTAATAGGCTGGATTGAATTAGTTAAATCGATTCTTCGGGGCAATGGCGTCAGGACCGGTCGGTGATACATACAGCGGAAATCCAGAGATGTAAGTACGATGTCCTCTGTCTTGACATCACGCACTCGTTATTTCATATTCTCATTCCAAGTTCCGCCAACCCTAGCAATAACTTAGATAATTCGTGCTTCCAAATCCCGTCTCGTCCTTTCTTTTTCTTCTGCTCATTTCATTTCGATAACCAATCCCCTCATGTATCTCTCATTTCTGATCTCCACCCGGATTGTCGAGCTAATTGTGCAACATATAGCTCTGCAAACACAGGAAAGAAACGCAAAGTTACCAACTCGGGTTTCAATGATAACAACAACGACGGCAACGGTGACGATGATGACCCTGGCGGCGATGAACATGACGCAAACAAGCGTCGGAGAGTAGCGTACACGGCCATGCTGCGGGTTCGGATGCCTAGACCCCAAGAACAAGACCAGAACATGGATCAAGACATGGATCAAGACATGGACTGGGGCACGGAAGAAGAGGAGGACGAGTCCCGAGGTAGTGAGGATGGAGAGAATGAAGAAGAAGAAGAAGAAGAAGGAGAAGAAGGAGAAGAAGAAGAAGAGAGAGAACAAGTCATCTCCTTCACAGTCCAGCCGAGTTTCACAATACCTCTTCTTCATCACGGCGGGAATTCAACAGCAACAGGCGGGGAAGTCGACGAGGCGCCCAACAGAGTTCTGGAGTTCCATATCATGCGCGCTGCAGCTGAGGCAGGCAGCGGAGAAGGAGAGCAGAGTACGACGCTTACTTGGCGCATCGATACTAATGTGAATGTGCATGCGGAGGAAGAACACCGGGAACCTGACTGGGTATTCTTTGTGGGATGCGAAGAAGACGATATTGACGATGACAATGAGGATAGTCATATTGACGAAGAGAACCATTCCGAATCTGGATTAGGTGACGATGATGGTGAAGATGGGGATGGGAGCGATGATGGCCAAGACAACGACCTAGAGTCGAATATGGACATGGAAGAAGAAGATGATGGTGGAAATGGAGGAACATATATGCGCCCCATGCTCTTACGACCTGACAAAGGCAAAACGATAGAGGAAGAAGGCAGGCCAGCTGAGCCAGGTCCGCATATCGATATGCCTGAGATATTTGAAGTGGAAAACGGCCGAAGATCCGACGATAATGACAGAGAAACAGCAGCAGTACGAGAAACATCATGGGAGGAGAACAGATTGAGATGGATTGAGTATGGGATTATCATGAGGCTTATGATCATGTTGTTCGTCTTGACCTGTGTTATTATCATTTTGATACGGGAGCACATAGCTAGACTTGTTTATTTCCTTCGCAATTAGAAGACAAGGCATTGGGACCTCATTAGCATTACAAACAACAAGCTCACTACGTATTCGGTGTCCGGAGGCGGACTTATACCGAATTTGAGGTTCCAACCAGCAACCGCCCGGCTGGCGTCGTGACATTGTGGCCAAATAGAATCCAATACCTGCTGTCCCAATGCGGTAGCAAAGAGTACTTTAGAATGGCAAGCTGCAATGTTGGCCAAGCGTGCGAGTTGCTGTAGTGAGTTTTTGAACAATAGGTTGGCAATATCATGTTTGGAAGTGTTACGTGCCACAGGTGTCATCTGTGTTCCTCCACCATTCCACGTGAGACTCAGTAACCAAAGAGAAGTCGACGCGATACATCACGGTTACGACATTCAAGGCGACTGGAACTCCAAGCAATGGAAGGCGTCTTATATAAAATGGGCTTATACCCTACAGACGACGGTGAGCAAGCAAGGCCGAAAATTGAGAATCCGAGGCCTTATTTACTTAGCAAGTGGCCTCGACGAGAATGCTCTCCTAACCCTTTTGGAAGTCGGAGTACGTTACCTAAATACGGGCTGCTTCGTCACAAGGCACATGGTTTTTGCCACACCGTCCACGTCTGGTAACAATAGAGACTTGCGTAATGGCCGGGTGCTAGTATAGAGGTGAGTAGTGGTTCTGTTGTTGCTCATAGTTGCCGGGGGTGGGTGACGCGAGTGCAAGGTGTGTACCTAGGTATAGAGAGATATGGTTTGCGTGAGCTAGGGTAGTCTGCTATAGTGGGTAGCGTGCTGAGGAAATAATAATTAAGGCAGATACATGTAGCTAGATCGCTACCTACCTTAGGTAAGGTCGAAAGAGTTTCCCGAGGTTGTTTATCGGTATAATTTGGTAACGATAATTAGTGGGTGTGGCCCTATACCTAATGTAATTAGCACCTACCATTCTATATTCTACATTCTACATCTATACCATCAATTCTCCTTCCCCCCCTGTCTGCCTACTTGCCTGCCTTACTGCACAGATCACTCGTTACTTCCGCACCAAAGCGTGGTAGATGGAATGCGGAAGGTGCCGCGTTTTAGTGTGGAAGTTGCAAGTCATCTTAGACACATTGATTGGGCAGTTAGTTACCTAGGTACCTAAGTAATAGGTACCCAAGTAATAGGTACCCAAGTAATAGGTACCTAAGATCTTGTTTTACACGTCAACGAATCCTTTCCCAGATGTTCCATCGCTCCCAGGTCATCTTTAACCTAACATCTCCCATCCTCTATTTTCGAGCTTCTACTTTTAGAAAACACCACATCACTTCACTAATCAAGATATTTATTCTTTCATGATATGCCCAAACCTATGCCCCAAACCCTTCTCCAAACCTGCTCCGAGGCACACGGGCAATTTTATCTCAACCCAGCCTCTACATTCAGGCAATACGACTAAATCCATCTAGGACACATCAACTTGAGTTGTTCCATGTCGGAAAATCTCACTGCTACCAGACGGACATTTGAACAATAAATAATGAGGCTTGATATACATACAGCAGTATCCAAATCCCATTTGACCACAAGACAATGGAGTGCGAAAACGAAAACTCATCACTGGCTTATGGTGTGCCACCTCGAGGCGTTCTTCTCGATGTTACGCTCCGAGACCTGCTCCTAGAGAGGTTGTTCAACCTTGAGAGGTCAAACGGCAGCCAGTGGCCAAGGTCAACAGCGAATGCTCGAATGCCACTTACCCTTGATACACCGCTATATTCCGCTGAGAACGACTACTTTACGAAGATCATGGACGGCATACAAACAAGTCAACATCCGCTACCATCGGTTACTCTGTGTCTAGCGTGCAACCTGCCCAGGTTTACGGACGCGAGTGGAAGGGACCAGAACACATACTTGATGCAGATCGTTAGGAAAAGTCATCGAGGACAACCAAATCTGCTCCACTGGCGACCAGCACTAGACAACCCACTGCACGATTTTCACCAAATCTCTAGAATGTTGAATTGTCGTCATCGAGAGATATGCAAAGAATGCTTGTCAACAGCCGTGGCCACTACGATTTCCAACCATTGGTGGGAGGAAAGGGAATCGTGGTTGAGATGTCCTGTGTCTGCCTGCCGGGGTCGCACTCCCAGACTGCAGATTCACGACGTCCTAGACTTCATCGCAGCGGCTGGACGTAACGCGGAGATACTTGATCAGCAATTCGAAGGAGCCAGGCAGCTTCGCACCACGTTACATGAAAAAATCCACGGGCTATCTATCATGCCAAGGGATATACGCAAATCAATGGATTTACACCAACATCTTGCAAGCAATGGTTTCATGTGGGAGCTCATCCCCAAGATCCGCCTCAAGAACCCCAAACTTCCAGAACTTCGCATCGTCGATATTGAATGGAGCAAAGAAAGGAGCACCCCTACTCCGTTCTTTACACACCATCTCAGTCCAAGGAATCCACGAGAATGTACCGTGTGTGCGACTACTTGGGAAGAATTTGAACCCGGTGACCCCGAGAGATGGGCTCGAGCTACTGAGGCCTTCAAAGGCAACTGGAAATGGCAGATATTTGACTTTCCACGAAGTGAGCTCCTTCCTCAATGCCGACATACATTTGATATCTGTCGAAGCTGCATCTCAACATACATCGACGGCGAGATTACGTCACTAGGCCGAAGAGTTGTCGGCCATATCATGTGTCCAACCATCGAATGCCGCCACAAGTTCACACATGCTGAAGTTCGTCACCTCGCTACACCAGAAGTTCTATCCAAATACGACCGCTTTGATATTATAAATACTCTCTCAGCTCTTCCAAACTTTCGATGGTGTCTGCGTGAGGATTGTCCTTCAGGCGGCATCTACGAGGGCCCACTCACTTCTATGGAATCAGTACAGCGTCCAGAATCCGAAAATGAGAATCATATTACATGTACTGACTGCGAGTTCAGTATGTGTTATAGTTGCCAAACCCCTTGGCATGACGACCTGACATGCGAGGAGTACGCATCTCAGCGCGAACATGGCGATCCACAATTCGAGGTCACCCAAAAATGGATCAAGGCAAACACGAAACGATGTCCTGGCAAGGGATGTGGAGTCCTAGTCCGGAAGGGGGCCGGCTGCTTTCACATGACGTGTAGTTGGTGTCAATATCAATTCTGTTGGGAGTGTCTGGCTAGCTGGGACGACGTCGAAGAGCTAGGACCAGAGGGTCATGGCAAAGGCTGTTATTTCGGAAGCGATTCGGTTGGAGACCCAACCGAGCTGCAAGGAACTACCATCAGCAGGGCATTAAGAAGGTGGGGTGTCAATGTGGCGCTTGATGTTTCAGATGAAGATGAGAGCAGCGAGGAGGATGACGGCAGTGAGGGCGAGGAGGATAACGACGAAGAAGAACAGAGAGGGGGACGAAAAGGATAGGGAGGTGTATCACTGCAGTTTTTGCTAAAGCCTTAGAGGGTTCGATCCTTTCCGAGAGTAAGGATTTACGTCTCATCATCATATCTACATAGGGAGATAGCACAATATTACATCGATGATTTTCAGATGAATATAAGCCGAGAGACGTCATAATAACACGAGGAGCGCTCTAAGACGGTTCGAGCCCAGGCCTTCAATTATACTTCCTTTTGTCGAGATATCTGGCCTGTACCTAGAGCCAGAATGTGACGGAGGATACAGTGAATTGTTCTTGTTAGTGGTCCTACTAGTTGCTCTATATAAAGCGAAATGCTAAATCTGTTGTTCATGTATACTAGATCCGCCGTCCTCAAGCGGTAGCAGTTAGAATCAGCTGCGCTATTACAGTGTAAGTTACTCCGCGCTACATCTGTATAGCAACATATTTGCCTAGCAGCACACGACTCTTTAGATTAAAATAAGGATTTTTTTATACTGTAATACTATCTTGCGTTTGGAGGGTCGAGTAATTAACATGTTCACAGTTCCCGTTTTTTGGGGTTATTATGTTACGAAAATTAAAGTCATTCTAGTAGTTGAGGCGTTGTTGCTTTGGTGGGGGTTTTGGTGGAAGTTAAAAGATGGATATGTTGAAAGTGGAGATTGGAGGTTTCGAAGAGCTGAACGAATTAGCCTGCTGTACAATAGCTGACTCTAATTGCCACTACTTGAAGACAGCAGATCTAGTACACGGTAAACAACACTTCGCGTGATCTTTTTCTAAACTCGCCCACGTTCCTAGGATTATATCAGGGCTGCAGAGGCTGCTGTTACAAGTCCTTACTAAGCCACTGTTGAAGCGGACTTGGATGATATGGAAAGCGCTTTCAGTTAACTAGTACAGCATCTTCAGTTACGAGTATCGGCACGGGTGCCAGTTTTCCCCATGTTCAAAACTTGACCAGCAGTATGAAGGTCGGCTACTCTCTGGTTCTGGGCTTCCCCGAAGATGTTGTTTTGCATCGGATGATCTCCGACCTTCTGGGCTATGTCGATTTTACCCGTGGAACAAGATTTCATGTGTACGAAACTGCATATAAGTCAGTAAGCTGATTGCTGATCTATGTCGTGCTTATTGAGACTAAACGCTCGGATATATTGTAGACGGGCGCTTTGATATAGCGTAGCATCTGGGTTGCCGCGTGGCATAAACAAATACATATACTGTCTTCACATACAAGGCAGTAGAACATTATGCGGAACATGACATGGCTTAGATAGATAGCTACTAGCGCTTAACTAACTGCTGTTAAAACTATTTTACGAGGCTGCACATAATTCCCCTTATGTAGGCAAATCCGTTTGTCCAGTTACAACTACTATTCCATTCACCCAAAGTGATCAATAAATGTCTGCGCCTTTTTCGAGAGGCTCAGGCATCGCTTTTTTGTAGTCCGATTTTGCATGACTGGCGTCTGAGGACGAGGGTTATCAGTAGTAGCCACCACTATTATCCGACTACCGTTAAAACTTGTTTGCAAGGAGGGGTTTCCGGGGTCTAGCTCAGCCCAAGGCGGCGATCCTAGATGCGTTCTGGCTGTTGCGCAGGGCACACCTCCAAGACTTATGCAAGTCGGCCCAACGGTCTTGATAAACATATTTTAGTTCAGTCGTAACCGCCAGGAGTCCCTACAACCTAACGCTTTATGGCTAATTTTATTTCCAATGTGAGCGATAGCGCATAGGCTCAATACCGCGAAGGCAGATCTAGATGGCTAGAATAGCTGTGGCATAGTATTATTTAGTTCTTTTCTATATTAGCGAAAATAAGATTATAGCGTAATTAAAAGTTTAATACTAAAGTTTAATTAGCGTGTATAACTTTAATAGCTTTTTAGTTTAAACTTTTTTTAAAGTTAAATATTAAAAAAATTAGCTATATAAAAACAAGATAAGTTTATATACTACTATTTTTAACTTTATTAAATAATAATTTATTATATTAAATTTAAAACTAATTATAAGCTTTAATTATAAAAACAAAAACTTTAATTTTTAATTAGTTTATAATAAACTATATTAAAATATTTTTTTTAATTTTAATTATATATAATTATAGTTATATAAAATTATTAATATAAAAAAAAAATTTAAAAACTGTTTAGTTTTTTAAAATTAAAATAAAAACGATTTAAAACGGGCTTATATAATAATAATAGTTTAATTTAAAAATATAAGCTTTTATTAAATAATAATACTATTAGCTTGTATGTTTAATTAAAAGTTTAAAAAAAAAGAAAATAAAAACAAAAAATAAAAATAAATTTTTTAACAAACTATTCTACAACAATTATACAGAATAAATATAACAATTAAAAAACATAATTAACAAACTTATATAAAAACAATAAAAAAGAGATAAAGGACTAATTAAAGACTTAATAAAAAACTTAAACATCTATAATATGAATACTTAGGCAGTTAGTAACCTACATACCCAGGTGGGGGTGGCTAATTTTATATGGAGACCTTTATATCGCAGATATAAACATTTCTGCCGCAACAGACTAGACTATAAGAGTTGTCAGAAATAAACGAGCTAGTATTAAACGTTTATTCCGGTATGTGTTATTAGTTTATTGTATAAGTCTCGCTTTATTTCTGAGGTGTACACTGCAAATTTTATATGGTGGACCCCTAGGTGTGAAGCTATTACTGCACGCACTTTTTATGTTCTATTTTATATGACCCCTTTATTTTAACACACTCTTTTAAAACTAACTACTAGTAGTTTGTTTTAAAGACTAGTTCTTTAAAGCTATTTACGGAAAATTTATTAATTAACTTTTTTTTTAGGTAAAGAATTTTTTATAGCAGTTAAATCGTTAATTTTTAATTTTTTTAACTTTTTTCATTATAACTATACTTTTATATTTAT
The DNA here is from genome assembly GCA_023159215.1 of Xylariaceae sp. AK1471. Taxonomy (NCBI): domain Eukaryota; kingdom Fungi; phylum Ascomycota; class Sordariomycetes; order Xylariales; family Xylariaceae; species Xylariaceae sp. AK1471. Next base: position 54,535 of record JAJKLI010000053.1, read on the forward strand.
AAGGTTTAGTTGTTTTATTAAAGTAAGCTATTTATTTATAAATAGTGCTTTCGTGAGTTTATTAGCGATTATATCGTTTAAAAGTATATATTTAACGTTTAAAGTTTTTTTTTAAACTTTTTACTGCAGCTAGTAATTATATATATTTAATTAATATAGCATGTAGCGATGAACATTCTATTTACTTATTTCGTATGTGCTTATATTAATCCTGCGAACTAGTATTTATTATACTATTTATAGGTCATGCGGGTGCACTGCAGAACGAAGCCTGAATAAAGTGTAAAACCTAATGTATTAATTAATTAATAGAGGAGATTAATCAACCTGCTATAAAAGTGGCTTTTTTACATGCTAAGGTAAGTTAACCCCACCTGCTACAGTATTACTACCTATAATATAACCTGTACAATAACTTGCACTAAAAAAACAGCTTAAAGTAATTAAATGATTATTTCTTATATAATAACCATATTTTATACGTAGTTAAAGTATAAATAAATGTACTAATTATAAAGCTATTTAAGCGCAGGAGATAATTAATCTTTTACGGTTTCAAGACTTGCAACTCTTTTTTATTATTACATAAAGAAATAAAGTTTAAAAGGTTAAATAAGGCATACATACAAACTAAGTGTGTGTTCTATCCGAGGCTGGGGTAAGGTCTCTAGCTGAATATATGTATATACAATAAAGAGAAAAAAAAACGGGTAATCTAAAATTTAACCTCGTTTTAAAAAACGTAAAACTTAATAACTTAGATTTATGTTAACTATAAAAATAAGAAAAAATATCCTTTTATAAGTTAAAGCTGATTTTTTTATTTATATTTTTTATATAATTTTATATTTAATGTTTAGTTTTATATATTAAAAATAAAAATTTAATAATTATATTTTATTATTAAGCTTTTTTAAATAAAATATATAAAGAAAATTAAAATTAAAAATAAAAATAAATACTTTATATAAATAATATTAATAATTTAAAATTATAATGTAAGATTTATATTAAAAACTAAAATAATTTAACTGAAAATTTCCGATTTTCTTGATTTTCTTATATAAGATTTAAAAATTTTAAAACACTTTAACTTTAACATTAATTAACTTAATAAAAAAAATCTTAAAAATATACAGTTAATTTTATTATATTATTAAACAAATTATTTAATTTTTTATACTTTTTAATTATATTAAAGCGTATTTAGTTATAGAGTTATTTAAAGTGTAAGTTGTTGAGTTTTAGTGTAAAAAAGCTAATTACCTGTTTTTTTTTCCCACTTACTGTAGGTACAGCTGATGCAGTATAATTAAGTAAACACATAGCAGATGGCAGTGCTACCTCTTATTTATGCGCGAGTGCAGGCAGCTCTAGGCACTATTTCTACTGCTTTGAAACTATCAGGGATCTACTAACGCAAGGGCAATGCTGCATCTGCTGTACCTACATATAGTTAGCTGGGACCTACCTCTATTTTTTTATAAAGTACGCACTTATTTTGTACGTGTACTTGATGAATCTTGCGGACTGTATTTCTCTACATATGCACTATGATAATAAGTGCTGCAAATCGAAAAAGTGCTAAGTTTGAAGATCTCTTGTGTTTAGAAGGTTTTGTAATGATATATTCATATTTAAATCATATATAAAACGTGTTTGTTGTAAGAGAATTAATTAATCCAGGCTGCTGGGATAAGAGATAGTTAAATGTTGATTAGTTGAAAGTAGGTGAGAGGGTAGTAGTGCAAAGTAGTATGAAGACGGTGGTGGGAGATAGTTCAATTGAGCCAGTGTTCAAGTCATAGTCCGATGGATTGATGAAGTACACATACAGAATAGCTGTGTATTTCATTAGTGTATAGGGGGGTTTATAAATAGATCTAGTCCACGAATAGATCACTTAAACAAGCGGTTAACACTACCCTACTACACTATAACACTTATGAATTCTACCACTTTTTTTTTCGTTTTTTTTAACTAAATTAAACATAAATCCAGAATATAAGGAAAAAATAACCGTTGTAATTACAGCGGTTTAAAACAGTTAAAAATAAAAAGCTGCAGCTTAATTATATAACGTTGTTTAAGCTATTTTATTTAAACAGCTAAAAAAGTATAAATTGTTTAAAAGCTATAATAAAAAAACAGCTACTAAATCTTAACCTTAAAAACTATTTAATAAACCTAGTTTTAAACTTTAAACAGTTTAAAAGGACTTTTTTTCGTTAAAAAATCAAGCAAATAATTAAATATATTTTAAAGCTTAAAACTAAAACATAAAAGTTAAAATTAACTAAGTTAAACGATTTTAAAAACGGATTAAACGTTTAAAAACAAAGCTTTAAACATTTTTTAAAGCTTTTAAAATTATTAATAATTTTTTATACTAAATTAACTAATTTTTTAATTAGTATAAAAAATTTAACAAAAATATTATTTTTAACTTTATAATATTATTAATATAAACAAATATAGCTTTTAAAAAAATAAATCTTTAAAAAATAAAATTATAAACATTATTTTAACTAAAACTAGCTTTTATAAGCATTTTAATTTAACCGAATAAGTTTTAATTTTAAAATTAATAATAGTTAATAAAAAAACACTTACTTTTATAGTTATTTTTTTAAAAACAAACGTTATAAAAATAATAGTTTTAAAAGAAATTCTTTACTTAAAAGTATATAAATAACAACATAAGCTAGTTTTTAAATTAAATAGTTTTTAATTAATTAATAAAAATATATTTACTAAAAATAAAACTTTTTAACTTATAATAATTCTGTTTATTAATAATTAATAATTATAACATTTATATTAATAGTTAATTTATATATAAAACTAAAAAATATAACGTAAAATATTATATTTACTAGCTTATAACTTTTATTTTAATTAATTATATAATTTAAACCTATTTATTTTTTTAAACATTATTTTTAAATAGTTATAGTTTTATAAGTACATTTTTTAATTTAAGCTTTAATTATTAAACAGTTATTTTTAAATATAATAAAAAAAAATATTAATAAATTATTTCAAAATAAATAATTAAAACTATATTTAAAAAAGTTAAAATTTAGCTTATTAATCGTTAAAAACTACTTAATTATAAAAAAATTATAAACAAGTTAAACTACTCTATTATTTTTAAGCTTTATTTAAAATTAAAAGCTTTTAAATTAAAAAAAATGCTTTAATAAACTTTTAAACGGTATATTAACTTAAATTACTAACTTTAAAACTTTTAAAGAATTATAAGTTTTTTTTTATAATAAACAAAATATATTTAAAAAAACTAATAAGTTTATTAATTTATATACTAATAAAATAGCTATTATAAACAGGAAAATTTTAAATTTAAAAGTTTAACTAGCTTATTAATAGTTTATAAGCTATAAAACAGTTTAAAAAAAGCTTATTAGTGTGTTTTATAAACTAAAAACTATTAAACAAGCTAGATCTACTATTAAATATTAAAGTAAAAATTAAAAAACAAGCTTACGCGGTTAATATAACTATATTATTAGTAGGCTATACTTTATAAAATATAAGGGTCGTATTAGAAATAAACGAGCTAATATTAAACGTTTATTTAAGTAAATGTTATTATTATATTATGTTAGTATAGCTCTATCTTTAAAGTATACACTATAGATTTTATATAGTAGGCCCCTAAATATAAAGCTATTATTGCACGCACTTTTAAATATTCTATTTTATATAACCCTTTTATTTTAACATACTCTCTTAAAACTAATTACTAATAGTTCGTTCTAAAAACTAGTTCTTTAAAGCTATTTATAAAAAATTTATTAATTAACTTTTTTTTTAAATAATTTTTTTTTATAATAATTAAATCGTTAATTTTTAGTTCTTTTAACTTTTTTTATTATAATTATGTTTTTATATTTATAAAGTTTAATTATTTTATTAAAATAAACTATTTATTTAGAAATAGTACTTTTATAAATCTATTATTAATTATATTGTTTAAAAACATATATTTAATATTTAAAGTTTTTTTTAAACTTTTTACTGTAACTAATAATTATATATATTAATATAACGCAGTTTAATTTTTAAACTAATAATATTTTTTTTTAAAAACTTTATTGTTTATTAGTTATTATACTAAAAAATAGTTTATTAATCGTTAAAAATAACTTTTAATTTATATATTAGCTTGCTAATAAATATAGTTTTTATTACTGCTTATATAAATACTAATAATTTAGTTTTAATAGTAAAAATAGTAATTATATTTTATTTATTAACTTTTTAATTAATAATTTTTTTAAATAGTTTTATAATATATACTTATAAACTTTTATAATTAATTATATTATTTATAAATAATAAATCGCTTATTATAATTAAATAGTTTTTTTTATATATTTAAAAGCGTAATATTAAATATAAAATAAATAAAACATTAGTTAATTAGTTTTTTTTAATATTTAAAGCTTAAATTTAAATTAAATTATAAAAGATTTAAAGCTATAAAACCTATATTAAATTATATAATTATAACAGCGTATAAAATAAAGCTTAATTTATATTAATATATATAAATTTTCTTAATTAATACTAATTTTTAAAAAAAAAAGATTTTTATAACTTTATTAAAATTAGATAAACTTTTCCGCTTAAATTATTTAGCTTGCTAATTTTTTTAATATATAAAAATTATAATAATTAAATTAGTTTTTATTAAGAATTTTAAATTATTTTTATATTAAAAAACTACTAGAAATTATTACTGCTAATTATTTAACATTTTATTTTTAACTATTAAATTAACTATATAGTTAAAACTTTTTTATTTTGCTAATATATAAGCATTATATTATTTACGTAAATAAATATAAACATTTCGTTTTTAAAATAATAATAAAGCTTATAAAGTATTAATATAAATTTTAAACTTAAAAAAGTTAAAATAAGCTTTTTTTACTATAAAAAAAATAACTTTTAAAGTTTATATAGCGCTTTTTAAAGCTTTAAAATAGTTTTTAACTTATAATATTTTAAAAACATTTTTATATAAATTTTTTATATTTAATTAAACGTTTATAAACGTGTTAACTATATTATACTGTTTTAGTTTTAAGTTAAATTTAACTATAATTATAATTAAAGTTTTAAATAATTTTCTAGTAAATATAAAAGTATATATATTTTTTATATTATTATATATTTATTAATCTATTTATATTATAAGTATAGTTTTATATTTAATAAAATAACTATATTTATTAAATTTATATATATATATTTATATATAATTTAAAATAAGTTTTTTAAAAATAAAACATTAATTAACTTTATTTTAAAAGTTTATTTTTTAATAGTTTTTTAAATAAACAATTTTAGCCTTATAAAATCTTTTTTTAATTAAATAAATATTTAGGTTTTTATAAAACTTAAAAAATAAAAAAAAATCTTTATAATATACTTTTTATTTTATTAGTATTTTTTTTTTAAAGTTTTAAAGTTTTTAAGTTTATTATTTTTATATTACTTTAATATAGTATTATTTATAAAACTAGTTTTTAAAATATTAAAATAGCTTTAAAAATAGTTTATTATTTTAGCTTTTTTTATTTTACTTATTAATTTATTATATAACGATTTTATAACATTTAAACGTTTTAAATTAAATATAACCTTTTAGTAATTATATTTTATAAATATTATTTTAGTATGAAAAACAATAAGATTTTTTTTACTTTTAAATCTTAAAAAAGCAGTAATTAAAGTAGTTTTTATTAAGCGTTAACTTAAATTAGCATTTTTAATAATAACTATAAAAAACTTTAATAAAATAAAAAACTTTAAAAAAAAAGATATAATATAAAAATAATTTATATATAAAGTTAATTAAGCTTATAAACTATTTTAAAACGTACGGTTTAAATCTTAAATACGCTTTTTTTTTATAAAAGTTTTTTATTTTTAAAACTATTTTTTGTTATATATTATATAGTTTTATAATTTAACTTAAAATATAAATTAATCATTTTTAGTTATATTTTAAATAAATTTTTATTTATGATTATAGTATTAATAATATTTTAAAAAAGTTTTTATATAATATTATATAAATTATTAATATTATTATTATAAAAGCTTTTTTTATTAAACTATATATTTTGTATAAATTTAATATAGTTCTTTAAAAGATTTTATATTTTATATATATTTATTAAATTATAGCTAACTAAATAACCGATTTATACTTTTAAATTAAGTCGATTAAAACAGTTTTTTTGAACTAAATACTTAAAACTAAAACGAATATTTTTACTTTATATATTTTAAAATATGCTTATTTTAACTTTCTGCTTTTAATTAGCTTATTTTTTAGTATAATATATATATAAAACTTTTTATATAAAGATTTTTAGTTATAAATATATTTTAAAAACTTATTATATAAATAAATCGTTACTTTTATAATTTTTAACTATAAGTTTTTAAATAAATTAAAGCTAATAATTATTATATAAGCTTTATTTTTTAATATATTTTTTAAATGTTTAACCGTGCTATTTTAGCTTTATATATTAGTTATTAAAAGCTTAAAAAATATTTTATAATTAAAAAAAATCTTTTATATAATAATTAAGCTATTTTTATACTTTAAAACTTTATTATTATATTCGATTACTTTAATTTTAATATTGTATTAGTTTAAAATATGTTTAATTAATTATTTTAAAGGAATAATTATACTTTTCGATTATTTATTTTTAAAAAAATAATTTTAAATATAGCTTAAATATTAATTTATAATAATTATTATTAAATTATTTACATATATAATATTTTTAAAGTTATAAAAATTAATTATAATTTTTATACTAAGCTTATTAAGCTTTTTTTATAAAGTTGCTTATATTTAATAATATAACTTTATTTAAACATAAATATTATAGTTTATTATAATAATTATTGTTTTAAAAGATTTTTTAATTTTTATTTTTTAAAACTTTTATATTAAATATTTTAATAATTTAAAGCTTATATAACTGAACTATAAATATTACTTAAAAATATTTTTTTAATTTAGTTTTTTTAGTATATATATTAAACTTATTCTTTTACGTATAAAACGTTTATTTAATTAACAAAATAAAAAAAAATTTAAAAATAAACTAATTAAAACGTTTTTAATAAAATAATATTTATAAAAAAGCTTTTATAGTATATTATATTATAAAACTATATAATTTTAAAACTTTTAAATCCTTAAACTTTAATATCGACTTTTTTATAGTTATAAATAAAAACAACTAAATCTTTAATTATTATTATATTTTTTAGTATAGTTTTTTAAAAATATATAAAGTTTTTTTTAAATTAAAAATTACTAAGTTTTTAAAAAAATATTCTTTTTTTATAATTTTTAATATAGCTTTTTAAGCTATAAAAAGCTTTTAATAATTTTGTTTATAAGTTATTTTTTTATAAATAAAACAATAACTTATTTTTTACTACTATAACAAACAATTTTTTTTATTAGTTTAAAGGTTTTTTTAATTATTTATTAAATAATTTAAAACAGTAAAAGTTATAATTACTAGTTTTTTAGTATTTTATAAAATAAAACATACTAATATTTAAAAAAAATTTTTTTTTTAATATATTTAATATATTTTTATATTAATATAAAATCGTTTAAATAAAGTTTTTTTAATTCTTTTTAATTTATTACTTCTATTATAACTTTTACAACTTTATTAAAAGTTAATATTACGTTCTAATTATTTGTTAATATTATAAATATTTTTATTAGTACTATTAACTTATTTGTTAGTTTTATATATAAAAAACGCTTTTTATAACGTTTTCTTACTTTTTTATAACTTTAATTAAATTATAATATAAATTTAAAATTAAACTATTATATTAATATATAATATAGTACTTACTTAAATCTTATTATTATTATATATTTTAAAACTTATAATTTATTTAAAAATAGCTTTTTTAAAAATAATTTTTAAATTAAAAACTAAGTTATTAAAAACTTTTAATTCTATAAAGCTTTTTTTAATATTTTAAATAACTACTGCTTTTTATTTAATAATTTAAGCTTTTAAGTTCTTAAAAACTTTAATTAAAAATTTAACTATAATAGCTTTATATTTTTTTTAATATTTTATTTAAAACTAGATTATATAACTTTTTTAATTTTATAAATACTTTTATACTATTTATAAATCTTTTAATTTAAGTTTAAAAAAGTTTTACAGTATTATATAATAATAACTTTCTATATTTAAATAGTTAATTTTTTAACGTTTTTTTAATAATTTTTATAATTTTTATTTTATTAAATATATAAGTTCTAATTTATTTTATAATATATTTTACTGTTTATTATAAAGTTTACAGCTATAACTACCGCGTTAGCAGTATTTTTCTTAAAATAATCGTTAAATTTAAATCTTTCTAACTTTATTAACTAGTTTTTTGTGTTAATAAATCTTATGTATTCTTATAAATCTAAAGCTTTAGCTTTTGTTTTAAAATCATAATTCTATTAATTAAAATTTTCCGCTTTAATAAAAATCACTTTTTTCGTTATTTAAATAGTTATTCTTCTAGTAGTATTACTTATTTTATCTTATAAATCAGTAAATATTCTACATATAAAACTTTTAATTATTAGAAATAAACAAGCTAGTATTAAACGTTTATTTAAATAGGTATTATTATTATATTATATTAGTATAGCTTTATTTTTAAAGTGTACACTGCAAATTTTATATAATAGGCCCTCAGGTGTAAAGCTATTACTACACGCACTTTTAATGTTCTATTTTATATAACCCCTTTATTTTAACAGTTCGTACGACCCAGAGGGTCGTACAGCGAAAAGGGCGGTAAAGGGTCCAATATCTATTAATTAAACGGCTACAAAGTCTACGTAAGTAGGGTTAATCGGCTCCGCCGATTACCAGGCTATATACAGGTAGGTCAGGTGACCAGCTAGGTCTTAGACCTTCTAGGGGCTTCCAGGGCTGCGCTTAAAGCACCTAGCTATTCGTACAAATAATGTTCTAACATATATAGCATATAAAAATATAAAATACTGCTATAAAAGAATAATATTTACATTCAGCCTAGTAGAAGATTAATAGCATAGTTGGTTATAACGCGATCCACCATCGAGCTGTCCAAACCATCGAGCTGTCCGATTTTCCGACCGCGTCAACCTTTTAACTTTCCTTATACATATTTCTACCACCACAACATGTCTTCTGTTTCTAAAGAAGCCAGAATCTCGCTAGCTATCCAAGCTAAACGACGCGACCCTCATATTTCTTATGGTAAACTTTCTAAACTCTATACTGTCCCTAAAGCTACCCTTATTACCAGATTTAAAGGAATACCAGCACGAGCCGACAAACTACCTAATCGAATAAAACTTACTGTTTCTGAAGAAAGATCAATTGTAAACTTCATAATCGACCTCGACGCGCGATCGTTTCCCCCTCGGCTCGGTTACGTTGAAGATATGGCTAATCGACTGCTACACGAACGCGGGGCTGAGGCTGTTGGGAAGAACTGGACGTCGCGTTTTATAACGCGTACACCAGAGCTCCGGACGCGTTTAAACCGTCGGATGGACTATAGTAGGGTTTTATGCGAAGACCCTGTTATATATAACGCGTATTTTCAACGCGTGGAAGCTACAATCGCGCGTGAGGGTATTGCGGAAGAGGATATCTTCAACTTCGACGAAACGGGGTTTATGATGGGCATAATTACAACCGGTATGGTTGTAACAAGTTCTGAAAGGCGTACAAGGCCTAGGCAAGCCCAGCAAGGCAATCGGAATTGGTCTACAGCCGTTTGTGCGGTCAATTCTCAAGGTTGGGCAGTACCGCCTTTTATCATTTTAGAGGGGAAAACCCACCTTGCGTCGTGGTATCGCAACAGCTCTCTACCACGTAATTGGCGTATTGCAGTCTCAGAAAATGGTTGGATTAACAATAAGCTTGGTCTGGAATGGATTAAGCACTTTGATGAATACACCAAGCCGCGAGCAACGGGCTCAAAACGTCTTCTTATCCTTGATGGTCACGAAAGCCACCATTCCGAAGCTTTCGAGAATTATTGCAAGCAGAACAACATTATTACACTCTGTATGCCTGCCCATTCCTCTCATAAGCTCCAACCTCTTGATGTTGCCTGTTTTAGCGCGTTAAAACAGATTTACGGTCGCATAATCGAAGATCTAATGCGGCGCCATATCACACATATCTCAAAAGAAGACTTCTTGCCCGCGTTTTTCGAGGCGTATACGAAAGCAATAACGCCTGAAAACGTTCGAGCTGGTTTCAGGGCCGCTGGCCTTGTTCCTTTCGACCCGCAAGTTGTTATTTCGCAGCTTGATATTACGCCAGTCTTCCAAACTCCGTCGCCGCCTCCCGGACTGCCTGCTACTCCCTGGGTGTCTATAACACCCAGTAACATTAACGAAGCCGTTTCTCAGTCCGTTTTTTTAAAAACCCGAATCTCTAACCATCAAGGAAGCTCTCCAACACCAATTGTTAATGCTGTCAGCTCATTATCAAAAGCTACTTATGCTATGATGCATGAAGTTGCTTTATTACGTGGTGAGGTCTCCAAGCTTCGCGAGACCAACCACATATTAAGTAAACGCCGGCAAACAAAAAACAAGCGGCTACAACCTGGAGGAGTACTTACTCTTGAAGAAGGAACAACTCTGCAAGTGTCTAAAGAAAGTGGTGGTTTGGTTTTACAGGAAAATGGTGAAAGTAGTAGTCGTCCTGCAAGGGCTGCAGCTCGCGCGCGCCGGTGTGGTATATGCGGCAACACTGGTCATAATGTACGAACATGTACAGTAGTTGTAGAAACGTCTAATGAAGAGGATTCCGATTAGTTTTAATTAATTTTAATACGTTGTGATTGATATTTTTAAAAATAAAGGTGACGCGGTCGGAAAATCGGACAGCTCGATGGTTTGGACAGCTCGATGGTGGATCGCGTTAGTATATTAATTAACGAAAATTAACTCTATTGCTGAAGTTTAGCTTGTTTAGGTGATTTATTCGTAAACTAGCTCTATTTATAGACCCCCAACTTTACAGCGTTGTTTTAACATAACAATTTAGCTAATAATAGCGTAAATATAACTATTTAACTAACACTTTTACTATTAGTGCTTAGATATAGTTTTTAAAGCTTACTTTATTTCTTAATACTAGTAATATTGTATGCTTCAGCTTAGAAACGTTTTATACTCACGTTTACAATTACTAACTCTTTAACGCTAAACCCATACTATAAAAAACAAAATGCACGTTTATCTTGGCTTTAGCCTATCGTTAAAGCATCGTTTCCAGGATGATAGCGACTTCTGCCCAATAAGTTATCGTTTTAACCGTCTCGGCTTATATTTAGACCTCTTCTTAGTCTAAAAAGTCGCTATAATGCACGTAATGGACAGACTAACAAATAAAGTGGATTAGCACAAAAAGGTTTTCGACTATAAGATCGTGGCTAAGTAGCGGGTAGAAGCTTTCGTATATCTAGATGAGATGTTCTGGACGCTGGCCGTTACTAGTCCAGATTTTTCTGTTCTTTTACCGATTAAAGGAATTATGAGCGAGAAGGCATTTGATTACGTATGTATGAGTTTATTAAAGCATTGCTCTATGCTAACGGCTTCATAAGTGCATTTAGGAGCTTTGAGGCAAAGCGTAGTATTTTGCTGATACTGGTATTGCTTCTACCCTGGACGCTACAGCGGCCGTGGCAAAGTCAGACGGCCTTATCCAGCCCGCATTAATTAAGAGAAAAGCTAAATCTACTGTTTACTGTGATATAGATCTGCTGTTCTTAAGTAGGAGCAATTAGAGTTAACTGTGTTACCGTGTAAGCTACTTTATATTTAAAATTATTTAATAGTATATTTATTTAGCAGCACGTAATATTATATAATAGGTTTAATTTATATAGCTATATATATTATTATATATATATTAAAAATAAATAATTACGCTATAATAAAACATAAAATATTATAGTACTGTTAAAAAAAACGTTTAGTTCAATTAAAAAGTTAACTTAATAGTAAAAGTTTTATTGCTTTAATAAAGTTTTAATAGTTAAAGGTTAAAAGTTATATATATTAAAGTTAAAAGAATAAAAGGTTAAATAAAAAAATTAAAAAAAGCTTACAGTTAAAAGTAACTGCAAAAAATTAGCCCACTATATAGTAACTAAAAGTACTTAGTACTAATTAGAAAATAGTAGATTTATACTATAATAAACAGTAAATTTAGTTTTTTTTTTAATTAATTTATTATATAAAGCTTTTAATAAGTTAAAAAATAATTAAACAAGCTCGTTAAATTAGCACTTAAGAACTAATAGTAAAGTTTTAAACTTTGTTTATTTATTTATATATTTTTTTATTTATAAATTAACTAAAATATTTTAAAATAAAGTTGTTAGTATTATAAATACGGTTAATAAATAAGCAAATAAAAGTATAGTTATTTTAAAAATCGACCGAAATAAAACTTAAAACGAAATAATAGTTAAATTTTAGTTTAACGATTATTAATAGCTTTTTTTTAATATAGCTTTATATAATAACAGTTTTGTAAAATTTATAAGCTATATTAACAACTTATACTTAATAAAGTATTTTAAAATCTATAATATAATTAAAAACCTTATAAAAAAAGCATTACTTATATAAAATCAGTATTTTTCTGTTATAATAAACTATAATAAAATAGTAAGCGTTAAATAAGAATTATTTTATTTCTTGTTTTTTAAAAACATTAAATAAAACATTTAATATAATTAAAAAAAAAATGCTAAATTAGCTTAATAGTTAAACAGCAATAATAATAAAAACGTTTAATTTGTTTTATTATAGAAAAAACTAGAAACTATTAAATATAATCCAGCCTAGTTTAAAAAACAAATAAACTAATCTATTAAAGTTAACAGATTTTATAAAAACAAAGAAAAAATAAATAAAAGCAAGAAAAAAACAGCTATAAAAAGGTTAGTTTTATAAGATATATACAGCAACAAATTAAACAAAAATTAACTAGAAAAAAATAGCAAACAATACACTAACTAATAATACTAAAGCGTAAGTTTTTTAAAGTAATAAACTATTTTTTTTCTTAACCTTTTTTTTAATAGTTTAAAAATATTAGATTTTAAATTATTATTTAAATAGTCTTTATAAAGCTAATATTAAAAAAGCTTAATTATCCTAGTAAATCTTAGCATGTAAATGCTTACTTTTTACTGTTTAATATTTTTTTTATTAATAAATAAGCTTTTAAGTTAAAAAAAAATAAACAAGTATATTTGCGCTATTATATTTTATTATCTTAATAATAAAAATATTATTATAAGCGATTTTTTGTTTTAAATATAGATTAACTTATATTTAAACAATAAAGAAAAATATTAAATTAGCTAAAACTAATATTTTTAATTAGAAACAATATATAGAATATATTTTAAAACCGATAGTTACTATTTATAAAATTATAAAAATATTAAAACACTTTAAAGTTATTTCTTAATATTTTTTAATGTTTTATAAACTATTTATAAGTATTTAGCTTTAAATAATTACTAACGTTATATTTATAATTTTTAGCTAATACTGTACTTTTTTTTTTAACTAATTAATCTTATAAAGCCTAACTATTATTATTTTATTATTTCATAGCTTATTAATCCCTATATATATATTCTTTTTACTGTTAATGTTTTTTTTTAATAAAAAGATTAATAAATAAAGTCTATATTTAAACGTTTTATTAAGTCTTAGTAAAAGTTGCTTATAAAACCTTTTATAAAGCTAATTAAGTTATTTAAAAAAAAGGATTAATAAAAAAAAGCAGCACTTTCACGTAATAAAAAAACTAAACAGAAAACTATTAAATAAAATATAGCAGTATTTAAATAAGTTACTAGTAATAAACAATAAAAATATAAAAAATTATTAATTAAAACTAATAAAAAACTGTATAATTTTTAGTGTTGTAATAAACGATTACTAGGATTTTTATAGCTACAACTTTTATAAACATTAAAAAAATAATATAAAACAACTTAAATATAAATATTGTTTATATATTAACACTTTTATTTAAACGTGCTATATAAACTAGCTAAAGCTAGATTAAAATGCCTTTTATTAACTTAAAAAAAACATATATATATATATACTCTTATTAAATAAATCTAAATTTAACTAAAAATAACTTTATCTAGTTATATTAATCTATTATTATTTAATAATATAGCAGCTTTTATTTTTTAAAGCATTTTTTTATATATGTTTAACACGTATATTATTATATATATATTTAATATATAAATACTCGTTATATAAATAGTAATTTAATCTAAATATACTGTTAATTATATTTAACTTTACGTAAAAAAGACTTAACTTAAAGAATATACTAGCTAAAAAAAATAAAATAAAAATAAAGCAAACAATAGTAGCAGCTTATTAAAGCTTAAAAGTACTATTTAGCTGCTATATTTAATTAAAACGCGAATTAAAATATTATTAAGTAGTATACTATTAATAAATAAAAAAGCTTTAAAAACAGTATTAATTAAGTTAATTATAAATAAAAACAGTATAATTTACTAAATTTTCCCGTTTTTAACTAATATAACTACGTTATAATTATTAAGTTATTAAAACAAATAATTAATTAATAGCAGAACTAATAAAGTAATTATACTAGCAACCTTTACTTTATACTAAAAAACTATTTTTAAACAATCCGGCTATAAATCCCCGGATCGCCTACGATATGATAACGAATGGCGGTCCTCTCAAAGCTGACCAGTCCTAGATGAAACCAAATGATAGAGGCCTTGGCAGGAATAGTGTCCGTCAAGCAGGAGGTAGCTAAGAAACTTGAGTCAAAAGCTTCGATAATGACCGTTTTGCGAGTATGTGACCTTCTGGGTCGCTATCCATTGTGGCCTCTGTGGGTGTATTGCTGAGTGGCATGCTGGCTATGAGCTTAGTGGGTGGAAGATTCGCATGTAAGCAGCATCCAGATCGCATCGACGTAGGGGTAATGCAAACACGGAGACACGGAAACTTTTGTGTCTCTAACTAACAATCTGTTAAAAAAGTGGATGTGGCGAAGAGAGGCTTTAAGTTATATAGACCATTCCCTCTAATTATACGTCTAGGGTCCCTAGCCCCCATGTGGCGGCTGCACACGCCTAATTCTAATAATAATCCTTTCTATCCTTACTTGAACCCCAATAAGGGCTTCTATAAGTCTAACTAACTTAATTAAACAATAAAATAACAATGATACGCGGTGGCCTTATAGCTCTGATATATAGTAGGATGCTGCAAACCCAGGTAATAAAGCAGAATGATTCGGCCGCAGTTACTTTAATAAGTACTTATATGCAGCGAATTACCGAAACATTCCAGTACCTGATTGTCGAGATAGTTCCCGCGTTCATCCAACTCGGTATTGCCACATACTTGCTGTATCGTTAAATAGGTGCGGTTTTGTAGCCCTCCTTATCTTGTTTATTAGTATAGTTGTTACACGGATTCTAACTTAAGCTAGATACGAAATTAGCTAACGCATCTCAAGCGACCAACCGGTATTTTAATGCAGTAGAGGTGATACACTTTTTATATATTAAAAATCATAAGTTTTTTAAAATGCTTTTAAGCTTTAAGCTATTAATAATAAGTCTTATAATATCTATAAGAACCCTTAGGAAAAAACCCTCTCAAATTGCCAACTCCCTCTGCTCTTCGCAGTAAATTTCAGGCTTCATCGGTAAGAAAGGCAGGTTAAATATTAGTCCTATAACTGGGAAGATAAAAATGACCTATATAAATAAAGACATTATATCGACAGTATATGCGGCAAAACTTCGAAGAATCATCCTAGCACTACAGCTAGAAATAATAACGAACGAGAAACGTGCGAATAAAAGATATCATCTACACAGACAACCAGGCTGTAATACGAACATTATCTAAGCTATAGAGGAAACTAAGAGCTTACTTTTTAAAAGAAATCGCACGATAATTTTAGGACTTTTAAACGAATAACTAGAAAGTAGAAATCTAATAAATACTAGTTTATACAGGAATTTTAAGAAATAAATAAGCTGATTAAGCTGTTTTAAAAGTAATAAAAAAAAACAGTAATTTAACCAGTTAAAAAGTAAAGTTATATACAAAATTATATTAATTTAAAATAACCTTTAAAATATAAACAAAAAAATAAGCTAAAAATAATAATAAAACAATTAATAAATAAAAACAAAAAACTAAATAACCTTTAATAATATATTATAACTAATAAAAAAAAGTTTTAATTTTATAAAAGCTTAAATAAAAAATAAACTGTAATTTTGTTTTAATTAAAAACGGAAAAAATTAGTTTAAACCTTTTTTTATATAAAAAAAAAGTGTTAAACATTTTAAACTAAAAATATTAATACGGAAAAAAGTAATAAACTATATCCCGCATTTTTTTTTACTGTAAAAAATTTAAAGATATTTAAAACTAAAAATTAAGCTGTTTTTTAAAATAAAAACCCTACGGGCAGTTTTAAATTTAAGCAAGTTAGCTATTAAAGCTATTAAATTAATAAAGCGGACCCAGATTTTTAAGCAATTTTAAGATCATGGAACAAGCAGACAAAGCTGAGCATTTAAGGGATTTAGGTATGAGTGCGTACATTAGTATTCTACACCACTTTATTTAAAGCGGCAGCCCTAGGTAGAGAGGCTGAGGAAAAGAACGGTGGGTACAGGACCGGCTGGTCATATTTTGGGCTTTTTTATATAGCGAAGTGGGGCGGACCGGATGAAGATTCGGGCCGCGTCGGCTGTTTAACCAACCCTACTAGCGGGGCATTACTACTGTTTAAGGTGTGGCCGAAACCATGTAGGAATAAATCCAATCTAATCCAATCCAATCCATCCAATCCTATCGAAGGGCAGGGTGAATCACATGCTAGATCTGGGGTAGGGACTGTAGGTAGTCTTGTCCAGGTTACAGGTGGCGGGGGTTGAAATGTCTTGGCCACCAATTATAGGGCTTTGATCACATGACTTTCAGTGGCGTGATGTTTTACGAAAACGTTCCATAATACTTTAACTGTACACGACCACCTCCTTTTTTTAACATTTTACTTATATCCGACAACGATCTCCGATGTCTATCAAAACGATACTGCTATACGTAGTGTATGCTTTTATTATCTACCTACTCCTTGGACTAGTGTTAGCCTGCTTCTTCATCCTCTACCCGTTGCAGCCCGACCCTTTCGCAGCCTCGCACACCGTCCCAGTGAAAGTCCTTATTGTCCCAGCGGACGGAAGCACACCATTTACGAAAATCCTCTCCACAGTCAATGTCTCCAAGTCTGGGAACATAGATCGGCATCTCTATCACGTCCCCGATATGCGATACTCATGGAATACCGATACAGGTTGGCGTCTTCGCGATCTCGTACGATTCGATGTCAAGCATCATAAGAATGAGAAGTTGAATGGGTGTTATTATGGGTTCAAGAGCTTTGCGTTGGATGATTTGAAGAGAAACGAACATGTGAAGTGGGGGATTTGGGGGGATGCTTGCATTGCTAAAATAAGGGAGGAGAGCTTCGGGGCGAGGGGTGACAGAATGATAAAGATCGGCAAGGAGAGGAAAGAGTATGAGGATTATAATTTGAGGCATCCGAGATATGCGGTTTATAAGGATGTTGATAAGGCTTTAGTAGGGACTGGGTTATGAAAAAATATTTTAAACAAGTTGAAACTTATATAAATGCCAGCAAGATGGGCTTGAGAGCTCGATTATAAGCCGGTGAAAGAGTTTGCTGAGAATTATGTTCGGCTGATACAACTCTAAAAAATATAAATATAAAAATATATATAAAAAAAAAAGAACAAAAGAACAAAAAGAGATCTTGCTTAATATACGCTGACTACGTTCCTGCTGTACCTTTCTATTTCGTCTTTGCGATAATATTTTTTTTCAGTTTTTCTAAATGCGCTCCGACAGTATAATAACCTTGCCCACGGTCAAATCATGTGTGCTTACAGATGCTGTACTAGATATTATGGGCGAGGAGATGGTGTCCATATTTAAGGATACGGCCGAGTTGGCGGGCGACTCGATGATCGTAAGTAAATTTTCCCGGAGCTGATTTCCTTTCTTTCTTTCTAGTCCACTTTTTAAGAGTTCAGAATACTTTTTTTCGGGCTAGTACATTTCCTTGAGAGCTTTTGCATTAGTTAAGACCCCTCTCTTTCCCATTGTGTGATATTCGCATTGCTTGGGAAACTAAACTGTACCTTTGGTTATTATTTAATAGTTTAATAGCTTAGAGAAGAAAAGCAGAGTAGTACTTGTTAGAATATAAACTATTATAGTCCCTTGATTTATACTATAACTTATTTTTATTTTTATTTTTATTTTATATAATTAGACTATCGTGACTGACTAAAACGTTATATTTTTAAAAAAGCTTTAATTAGCTTTTTAGTAGTAACTAATCTGTTTATAACTTTATATCGTTATAAAAAGCTTAAGCATTAAGCTGTTATTTTTGAAAAACTAGCTTGTTTTTTTATATAAAGTAATTAGTTTTAATTTTATACTTAATAGTAAAATATTAAAAGTGTTAAATACTGCTTAAACATCTTTTTTTGGTTAGTCTAGTTTTTTAATAAAGTAAAAGCAGCTTTTTAGTTAATTTTAAAATAAACTAAAAACAAATAAATACGTGCATTTTAAGCTACTAGAAAGTATAGATTTATTTGTTTTTAAAGTGTACTTTAGTATTATTTTTATTACTAGGCTTTAAAACGTAATATGCTCGTTTAAAACATGTTTAAATAAATTAGTTAGGTTTTTTAACGTAATAACGAAGTTTTTTAAGCAGTATATATCTTTATAGCTCGCGATCGTTTTTGTTTATTTTACTCGCGCATTAATAAGCGCCTATAAAAAAGTTAGTATAACGTATATATTAAGTTGTTTAAGTAATAGTAATATTATAATAAGTTTATTATTAATATTTTTTAAAGCTTTAACTTGCTGAAAAAGATTTAAAAATAGTTTAATATATATTAAACTTATAATATACTTTTTTTTTATATTATAATTACGTGCTATTATTAATATTATTAAAAATATATTTATTAAATATATTAAGCTTCGCGATATATATTATTTAATAAGCTCTTTTTATATAAAACTGTAATAAACCTTTTTATTATAATTTAAGTTTTTATATAAATTCTTTTTGCTGTACTTATATTAAAAAGATTTTTTGCACTTAAAAATTATTTTAGTTTTTAAGAAATAAAAAACTTATTAAAATAATAAACGTTTTTAAAACGCTTAAACTTATAAAAAAAGCAGTATATAATTAAATAGTTATTTATTAATATTTTAATATTTACGTTTAAACGCTTTACCATTACGTATATATAACTTAAAGCTTTAAAAAAAATATTTTAAAAGCATAAGTTTAATATTAGTTTTTTAAGATAATAAAAACTCTTTATTAAAAAAGAATAATCTTGCTATAAATATAGTTAAATCTGCTTTAAAATATACGTTAGCTATTTTAACAGCTTATTAAAGCTAATTCTACTTATTATTTTATACAATATAAAAAAAATTAATCTAGATATACTAGTAAAACAGTTGTTTTATAAAAATAAAAGCATTTTAAAAGTTTTTTAAAATCTTTAAATAGTTTATACGTTAATATAAATCTTTTTTATTTAATTATAAAGTTTAATAAAGAATTATACTTTCTTAATAATATAACAGTATAAAATATAGCTTTTTAATTTTTAATATATTATAAACTAAAAAAATATTTAGTTAATTACTATTAAGTTTAAAGTTTATAAAACAATTTAAAATATACGTTTTTTACTTTTAGCTATATTAATAATAAAGCTTATAATTTTATATTTATTTTATAATTATAAATAATATTGATAATATAAATAGCTTATAAGAAATAATTAATATTTATAGAATTATTATAAGCTTTAAATAAATGTTTACGTTTAACTCTTTTTTTTTAATTAATATAAATAATAAATTAAAATACTATAACATGATTAATTGTTTATAACGCACGCAAAACATTTTATATTTTTAAAAGCTTAAACATAAATAAATTAAGCGCAAATTAATTAAAAAGTTTTTACTACTAAAAAATAGTTTAATTCTTTGTTAAATTATTATATAAAGAAAATATTAGAAAATATTAGCTTACAGCTTAACAAGCGTTAAGTAAGTAATATAATTATACTTAACTGTATTATCATTGCACGTTATATATTTTAATAAGTATACTAGTATAAATAATATATTATATTGTTTTTTATAAAAAAGAGTTATATACTGTTTATATTTATTTTTTAAAAGTATTAAAATGTTTAAAACCTTTTTCTAAATAGGATAAAGTTTTATAATACGCTTTTATTATTTAGCTTATATAAGCAAACCAATATCGGTTTTTAAGCTAAACTTTTTTTCTAATAGCGAAAAAATTCTAAACAAGCAAAATATTTAAACAAGATAGTGGAAAAGTAGTAAGCAAAACTTATTATAACTATAGCTACTATGTTTGCTTTATAAGTTATAATAATAGCTTTTTAACTAATAATTTTTTTAAATAGTTTTATAATATATGCTTAAAAACTTTTATAATCGATTATATTATTTATAAACAATAAATTGTTTATTACGATTAGATCGTTTTTTTATTTTTATTTAAAAGCGTAATATTAAGTATAAAATAAATAGAATATTAGTTAATTAGTTTTTTTATGGTATTTAAAGCTTAGATTTAAATTAAATCGTAAAAGCTTTAAAGTTATAAAAACAATATGAAATTATATAATTATAATAATATATAAAATAAAGTTTAGTTTATATTAATATATATAAATCTTTTTAATTAATATTAGTTTTTTAAAAAAAAAAGATTTTATAACTTTATTAAAGTTAAATAAGCTTTTTTATTTAAGTTATTTAGTTTACTGATTTTTTCGATATATAAAGATTATAATAATTAAATTAGTTTTTATTAACGATTTCAAATTATTTTTATACTAAAAAATTATTAAAAGTTATTACTACTAATTATTTAATACTTTATTTTTAACTTTTAAATTAATTATATAATTAAAACTTTTTTATTTTATTAATATATAAGTATTATATTGTTTATATAAATAAATATAAGTATTTTATTTTTAAAATAATAATAAAACTTATAAAGTACTAGTATAAATTTTAAGCTTAAAAAAGTTAAAGTAAGCTTTTTTTATTATAAAAAAATAACTTTTAAAGTTTATATAGCGTTTTTTAAAGCTTTAAAATAGTTTTTAGCTTATAATATTTTAGAAATATTTTTATATAAATGTTTTTATTTAATTAAATATTTATAAACGCGTTAATTATATTATATTGTTTTAGTTTTAAGTTAAATTTAACTATAATAATAATTAAAGTTCTAAATAATTTTTTAACAAGTGTAAAAATATATATATTTTCTATATTATTATATAATTATTAATTTTTTTATATTATAAGTCTAGCTTTATATTTAATAAAATAGCTATGTTTATTAAACTTATATATATATACTTATATATAATTTAAAATATGTTTTTTAAAAATAAAACGTTAATTAATTTTATTTTAAAGTTAATTTTTTAATAGTTTTTTAAATAAACGATTTTACTTTTATAGAATTTTTTTCTAATTAAATATATATTGAGATTTTTATAAAACTTAAGTAGTAGAAAAAGATTTTTATAATATACTTTATTTTTTATTAACAGTTTTTTTTTAAATTTTAAGGTTTTTAAGCTTATTATTTTTATATTACTTAAATATAGTATTATTTATAAAACTAGTTTTTAAAGTATTAAAGTAGCTTTAAAAATAGTTTATTATTTTAGCTTTTTTTGTTTTATTTATTAGCTTATTATATAATAATTTTATAATATTTAAACGTTTTAAATTAAATATAGCTTTTTAGTAGCTATATTTTATAAACATTGTTTTAATAAAAAAAATAATAAGGGTTTTTTTATTTTAAAATTTTAAAAAAGCAGTAATTAAAGCAGTTTTTACTAGGCGTTAATTTAAATTAGCGTTTTTAATAATAGTTATAAAAAGATTTAATAAAGTAAAAAAATTAAAAAAAAATTACAGTATAAAAATAGCTTATATATAAAGTTAATTAAGCTTATAAGTTATTTTAAAACTTATAGTTTAAATTTTTCTGATAGAGAAATAGGTCGATTAATTAAAAAAGCGGAGAAGAGTATATATAATAGTTATTAGCGATTTTAATGCTAGTATTTTTAATGATTTATCTTTTTAAGTCTAGGTTTTTTATATTAGTTTTTGTGCTTATTTAGTTATTGTATATTTTTAGATTATAGTACTTTTTTTTGTAGTTTTTACGGAATATAGTATTTATATTATAGTTAATTTATTGCGTGCTATAATTTACTTTATTGTTATATACTTTTTAGTTTTATTAGTATACTAGGTAAAGCTACTATAAGATTATTTTTAAGCTTTTTTTTTAATATAAATGTTAAATATAAAGAAAATAGTATGTATATTTATAATCTTAAGTTTGCTGCTTTTATTATTTAAATAAATATTAAATTTATAGTTTTTAATTATATATATAATATATTATAGCTGTTATTATAATCGTGAATATATTAAAATATTTGTAATCGTAGTAATTACTGTTATATATATGCAGCATTATATACAGTAGTTGCTATACTTTTAAATAAGCAAATAAATAATTATAAGTTACGTGCTTATATATATACATTTTTTTAAAATTTAAAAGCTACGTTTTTTTTTTTTTTTTTTTTTTTTTTAATTATAATATAATTTTTATAAGTAGTATATTAAATCTTATCTGCGTATAAAAGTTTAGCTAACATATATATAATAATAATAATTATTATTATGTATAAAACTTTTTTTAGTAAGTTATTTGTTTTAATTTAAAGCTTTTTAATTATTTTTTTAATATTAAAGTTTAAATCTTAAAATAGTAAAATAATTAATATTAATAGTTTATAGTACTATTATTATATCGACTTACTGTTTAGATAGTTTTACTATCGCGTTTACTGTTTTTTTATACTGTTTATAAGTAATTTAAAAAAACTTATTTAAAAGTATTATAATTATTACTAACTTATTTTAACCGAGCTACTTTTTTTTTAAAAAATAAATCAACTACTAGTACTATTTACTATAATACTTGCATACTTGTTTTTATTTTATAAGTAATCTTAAAAAAAGCTGTTTAAAAACTGTTTAAAAGTATTATTAACTAATATAAACAAAGTTAACTTGTTTAAGTTTTTTTTAGAAAATAATAAAAGTTTATTTATTTACTTGCTTGTTCTTACTTTATTTTTAGCTTTTATTTTTACTTTTAAGACTTTTTCGCGTGCTTTTTACGTCTTATCTTTTATTACTACTACTATTTCGTGTATTTTATACACTTATTTAGCTTATACTGCTTTTTACGCTGTTTTTTATAATAATTATTTTATTTTTACGTTTTTTAACCGTTTTTTTAAAAAATACTAAAACGTTAAATATAGTTTTTACTACTAACGTTATATTTTTAAATATTAGTACGTTTTAGTATAAATAATTATTAAGATTAAAAACTAAAAAATATTAGCTAATTTAATCGTTTAGTTTTATTTATATATTATTATTTATATAATAGTTTTTAACTATTTTTTAAGCTAATGTTTTTTTTATTATAAGCTTTTTTTAAACTTTTTATTTAATCGTCGCTAATTAAAAATAAAAAACAAAAAACTTACAAGTAATTATTTATATAGCGCTGAAAATTCTAATAATAAAGTTTATTATAGTTAATAATACTTTTATAGCTAATAATATAGCTGTTTTAACTAGTATTATTATTGTTATAGTTATAGTTTTTATTATTATTACTAGTATTTTGTTTTATACTATATATATTTATATTATTATAATATAAATAACAGTTTTAAAAAATAAGCTTAATTAGTTTATTAGTATATAAAGTTTTAAAGTAGTTTTTTTAAAGCTTTAACTTATTAATTTTTAAGATTATTATTTATTAGTTTTTTAAAGGCCGATATATTTATTAATTAAAAGTTGTTTTAAAAATATTAGTTTATTACTTTTTTATTATATAATTTATATTTTATAAATTAATAAAAACATAAAAATATTTAAACTAAATTTTTAATAAGTTTTTAGTAAGCTTATTTGTTAGTATTTAGTTTATTAATAAATAAACTATTTTAAAAAACTTTTTTTAGTGTTTTTGTTTTAATTATATATTTTGTATATTTATATAATAAAGCTATGTACTAGTTTTTTCGTTTTTTTTTATTATAAGTTAGATCGTTTAAATATTATTTAAATAAATTGTTTACTTTTTTTTTAAGTTAAGAATTAAGTTTTTAAATAATTATTAAAGCGTTATAGTGTTTTTTTCTACTAAGCTTTAATATATTAACTTTTGTTTCTATTATAAAAATAGAAATAGTACTTTATTTAAAAGCTTTTTAAGCGATCGTATTTTTAAATAAAAATATAATATACTTATATAATAATTTCTGTGTTTTTAAATTATTAATAAATAAAATATTTTTTATTATTATTAACGTTTAAATGTTTTAATCTTATTTATTATAAGTAATTTTTAAGTATTTAATACTGTATAAATATTATATTATTTAATTAGCTATAATTATATAATTAAACTTAGAGTTAATTAAGTGCTTGAAAAGTTAAGCTACTATAAAAGCTATATTTAGTTTTAATATAATAGTAATATATAGTATTAATATTATACGTTTTTAAAAAGCTTTAATTTATGCTTTTAAAGCTTGTTTTATATACTTTTTAAGTTTTTTAAAAAGTAAAAAAGTTATTAAAGTTTAAATATTGTTTATAAAGTTATAATAATTTATAATTTTTTAAATATATTAATTATAAATTAAAATAATCGTTTTAGTTTTATAGTTTTTAATTACTTTTATTTTTAAAAACTATATAATATTGCTTTATTTTTTAAGTTTATATACTTTTTTAATTTTTATTATAATTTTTTAAGCTTTTATTTTATACTTTTTATAATATATAACTAAAAAGTCGTTTATATAAAAAATTATAAATATGTTATAATCTTTTATATAGAATAAATAAAGCTTTTTTTTAAAACAATTATTTTAAACTTTTTAAGCGTTAAAATAAACTTTTTATATTAAAGCAAAAAAAAGTTTTTAAAGCTATATAAAGCTTTATTAAACAATAAAACCTTATTTAAATATTTAAAACTTTTAAGTATAAAATATATTATAAACTTTTTTTTACGTTTTAAAATATTTAAAAATATAGTAATTATATTAAACTGTTTAATTTTTATATTAAAGTATTTTATAATTATTATTATTAACTTAAATAAATTAGTAATAAACGTAGCTATATAAATTAACTAAAACGTATTTTTAACCTAAAAATTATTTCGGACTATTATTTATACTTTATATATATTAAAATATTTTTTTTTATTAAACTTATATATAAACACTTATTTTAAAAATAAAGAACTTTTTATTGCTTTTTTAAGCGAGATAATTTTTAATACTTTACGTTTTTTTAAAGTTTTAATCTTTTTAAAAGCATTTTCTTTAAACTAATTACTTATAAAATAATTATTTAGTTTTTTTTAGCTTTTAAAAGAAAGTTTTAATAAATTATCTTAATAAATCTATAATTTTTAAGCTATATTTAAATAAATAGTTTTATATTAATTTATTATAGCTATAAATACTATATACAGTATTTTATACTTCTTATTACTTTTATAAAATATTTTTAACTAATTAAATATAAACGTTTTTAAAAAGTTTATTTAGTTTTAATTTTTAAAAAAGTTAATTTTATACTTTTTATAAATTATAATAATAAAAACTGCAAAGTTTTTATTTCTATTTTTTTTAGTATTTTAATTTAAGTTTTTATTTTTAATTTTACAGCTTAAATAATAAGCTAATAAAAAAATCTTATATATATATTTACGCTTTACTAGTTAATTACTTTTTTTTTAATAATTAGTGTTTTTTTTAAGTAACGTTTTTAGATTATTTTTTAAGTTTTTAGCAGAGTGCACTTTTTAAAAAAGGTTAAAATCTATATTTAAGTGTTTTTATATACTAGATTTTATTTATTTATTAAGTTGTTGCTTTTTTAGCTCTAAAGTACTTTAAAAAGTTATAAGTTTATATAGCTAATTTTTATAAATATTGTTTTAGTTTTTTACTTGCTTGTTTAATGTTTTTACTTTTAACTTTTATTTTTTTAGCTAAGTACTAGTAAGCTTATTAAATAAGTTAAAAGTATTTTTAAAGTTGTTAAAAGTATTAATATTTAATTTATATATTTACTTTTTGTTTATTTCTTACACGTTTATTACATTTAATAGATTGTTTAATATATTTTTAATTTTTTTAAGCTTTTTAATTAAAACGCGGTTAATTTTTATAACTAGTTTTTTTTGCTTTATTTAATAAAACAGCTTTTTATTAAACTAAATGTTTTATATAATAATTATTTTTTTTAACTAAAAAATCTATATTTAATATAAGTTAAATACTTTATATTTAATTAAATATCCGATATAAACTTAAAAATAGATTTTATATACTTGCTGTTTTTTTTTAACTAGCTTGTTTTTTTTTACTAAATAAGCTTTATATTTATATATATATATTTTGTTTTAATTAAATTTCAAGTCGTTTGTTAGCTTTTTAACGCGTTTTAAAATATACTATTAAAAATATTGCTTAAACTAATTTTTAAGCACTTAAAAAGATAAATAAAGATTACAAGCTTTTAAAGGGCTTTTATTATATAATTATATAACAGCTTAAACTATTTTAGTTTAAAGCTTTATTAAAAGCTTAGTTTTTTTTAGTATTTTAAGCGTTTTTTTAATTAGTTTTTTTTTTGTTTTTTTCTTAAATTTAACAGGTTTTTTAATATAAACTAAAAAAAGCTCTATATTAATTTTTTTTTATTTAGCTTACTTTTTATACTAGGTTTTATTTTAAATCGCGATTATTGCGCGTTTATTATTACTGTATATTTTATATACTAGTAATTTATATTAATATATTATCTAGCGTTTAAATCAAAAAATCTTTTTAAAAACTAATAGTTAAGTTTTATTTATAAAAAAATAAATATAGATTATTTTATTATACTTGTTTTTAATTATAAGCATTTAAAATAATCTATTAAACTTATAAAAATAATTAAATAAATCTTAATAAACTTTTTAAAAAAGCCGCGCTGTGCGCTTTTTTAAAACTCTATTAAAAATCTTCTATAAGATATATATTTTACCGCAGTGTTTATATTTACTACGTAAGATTTTTTTAATCCGCACGTTTCTAGCTATATATACTAGTGCTTTTAAAGCTTTAGCTTTTAAATGCTTTAATTTTAAGTGCTATAAATCTTTTATATTTTTTTTTAAATTAAAAGAATTTATTATTAGCTTTTATAAGCAATTTTTAATTATAAAAAAAAAAGCAGCGATTATTTTAATTACGTTTATAAAGATTTTATTAAGTATTTTAAACTTATTAATTACTAATGCTTTATTTAAGTATAAAAAAAGAAGCTTATATTTAAAAAATACTAAATTATAATGTTTAAAAAGTCCTACGATTATAACGTTATTTTTTAAGCTTTTATATTAAAGTAAGCAGTTTAAACTATAATACTAAATTTTTTTTTAATTAAATAAGCTTTAAAAATAATGTTTATATAAAACCTTTTAATTAAAACTACATTTTTTTAGTACTATATTTAAAATATTACTTCTATTAAAGCTTAAAAAAACTTTTTAAATAATCTTTTTATTTTTTTTTAAAATTAAAAATTAAGTAATTTTTATATATACTACTTTTTCGTTTTTTATTAAAACAAATAAGCTTAGTTTTAATAAAGCTTTTAAGTTAATAATATATAAAACGCTATAATTATTAATTAATATATTATTAAAAAATATATACTAACTAAATCTAAAAGTTAAAAATACTTTTAAAATATTTACATTTTTTTCTAAAGTAGCTAAATCAATTATAATAAATATTATATTTATATTAAGCTATTATTATTAATTATTATTACTTTTTAAAGCTTTTAAAGTTTATATTAAAACGTTTTATTTTTTTTTTACGATTTTTTTACACAGGTTTTTATAACGCGTATATTTTATTTTAACTTAAATAACTTTAACTTTTTTTTATTAAATATAAGTTAAAGCGTACGTTTAGTTTTTTTAATAATCGTAAATTATAATAAAACATACATATAAAAAATCTAATTATACGTTTATTTTGTTTTTTTTTTATAAAAGTACTAATAATCCTAACTTTTTTATTTTTTTTAATTTAGTTTAAAGCTTTTTAAAAATTTATATAGTAGTTTATTATATTATTAAAACTACTTTTTTACTTAAGGGCTAAAAGTAGTAAAAAATTTTATATTTTTTTTTTATTATATAGCTCGCTTTTATAAATTATTACTTTAAAAATTTAACTATACTATTTTATAGTAATTAAATGTTTTTTTAAATGCTTGTTTTTAATTAAAGTAATAAGCTTATTTTTAGCTTAATTAAAAGCTAGTTTAGCTTGTACTATTTTAAAAAAGTTTTTTATAGCGAGTACTTTTTTAATATCTAGAAAATCTAAAACTTAAGCTTTTAAAAACAGTTTATACTAGTTTATATATTATATACTTAGTTTTATAGTTAATTTTTTTGTTTAAATAAATATTACTTAATATTTTTTTTAAATCGTAGTTTTTATAATTAATTTAATAAAAACTAAAAAGCTTTATAAAACTTAAATTAATATTTATAAATTAATTATATTCTAATAAATAAGCTTTATAATAGTTATTTTTAAATATAAAAGTTAACTGTTCGATTTATTTAATTAAAAATCGCGATATAACGATTTAAACTTATAGTTTAAATTATAAAAACTGCTAAAAAGTCTTTAATCTTTTTATTTAATTACGTTTTAATTTTAAACTTGCTTAGCTTAATAGTAAATATAACGAATAAAACGCTTTTTAAAAAGTTATTTAGTTTATTAAACTATAAAGCGTTTTTTTTTTTTACTTTATTTTTTGTTTGTTTAAAATAACTAGTTTAGTTAAGTTTTTTAAAAAAGCTTAAAAGATCTTATTTAGCACGTAAAAAATACTTATATTATTAAAATTAAATAAATACTATATTTTTTAAAATTACACGTAAAACTTTAAACAATAATATTATTTATTCTAATTATATATCGTTTTTAAAGTTACATTTTTAGCAATAAAAACATATAAAAAAGTATTCGAAACTATAATAATCTTTAAAGCTTAAATAATAATAATTATTTAATAATTACATTAAAATATAAGCTTAAAAATTAAAAGAATAAAATTTAAAAATCAGCATCTTCAGAAATCGTTATAGCTACTAAAAAATATTAGTTTTAAAAGCGAACTAGGCTTATAACTCTAACAGAAAAATAAGTCGATTAATTAAAAAAGCAAAAAAAAGCATATACAGTAACTACTAGCGATTTTAATGCTAATATTTCTAATAATTTATTCTTTTAAGTCTAAGTTTTCTATACTAGTTTCTATGCTTGTTTAGTAATTATATATTTCTAGATTATAATAACTTTTTTTATAATCTTCACGAAGTGTAGTATTTATACTATAACTAATCTACCGTGTACTACAATCCACTTTATTGTCACAATTTTAAATATATATATTTTTTATAAAAGTTTTTATATTTTTAAAGCTATTTTTTATTATATATTATATAGTTTTATAATTTAACTTAAAGTATAAATTAATTGTTTTTAATTATATTTTATACAAGTTTTTGTTTATAATTATAGTATTAATAGCTTTTTAAAAAAAGTTTTTATATAGTATTATATAAATTATTAATATTATTATTATAAAAGCTTTTTTTATTAAACTATATATTTTACGTTAATTTAATATAATTGTTTAAAAAGTTTTATATTTTATATATATTTATTAAATTATAACTAATTAAATAACTAATTTATACTTATAAATTAAGTTAATTAAAGCGGTTTTTTTAAACTAAATATTTAAAGCTAAAATAAATGCTTTCGTTTTATATGTTTTAAAATATGTTTATTTTAGCTTTTTATTTTTAATTAGCTTATTTTTTAATATAATATATATATAAAACTTTTTATATAAAGATTTTTAGTTATAAATATGTTTTAAAAACTTATTATATAAATAAATCGCTGTTTTTATAATTAATAATTATTATATAAGCTTTATTTTTTAATACACTTTTTAAACGTTTAGTTATATTATTCTAACTTTATATATTAACTATTAAATGTTTAAAAAATATTTTATAATTAAAAAAAGTTTTTTATATAATAATTAAGCTATTTTTATGCTTTAAAACTTTATTATTATATTTAAGTATTTCGATTTTAATACTATATTAGTTTTAAAAGTGCTTAACTAGTTATTTTAAAGCAGAAATTATACTTTTTAATTGTTTATTTTTAAAAAAAAAAATTTAAACGTAGTTTAAATATTAATTTATAATAATTATTATTAAGTTATTTATATATATAGTTCTTTTAAAATTATAAAAATTAATCATAATTTTTATATTAAACTAATTAAGCTTTTTTTACCAAGTTTTTTATATTTAATAGTATAGTTTTATTTAAATATAAATATTATAGTTTATTATAATAATTTTTGTTTTAAAAAATCTTTTAAATTTCTTTTTTAAAACTTTTATATTAAATATTTTAATAATTTAAAGATTATATAACTAAATTATAAATACTACTTAAAAATATTTTCTTAATTTAGTTTTTTTTTAATATATATATTAAACTTATTTTTTTATGTATAAAAAATTTATTTAATTAATAAAATAAGAAAATATTTAAAAATAAACTAATTAAAACGTTTTTATAAATAATAAATAATCTAGTTATTTTATTTTTTATATAGTATTAAAAGCGTTAACTTTATATTTTATTAATATTTATACTTTTAAAACGTTTTTAATAAAATTATGTTTATAAAAAAGCTTTTATAGTATATTATATTATAAAACTATATAATTTTAAAACTTTTAAGTTTTTAAACTTTAATATTAATCTTTTTAAAGCTGCAAATAAAAATAATTAAATTTTTAATTATTACTATATTTTTTAATATAGCTTTTTAAAAATTATTAAGTTTTTAAAAAAATAATCTTTTTTTATAGTTTTTAATATAGGTTTTTAAGCTATAAAAAAGTTTTTAATAACTTTGTTTATAAGTTATTTTTTTATAATTAAAGTAGTAGCTTATTTTTTATTACTATAATAAACAATTTTTTTATTAGTTTAAAGTTTTTTTTAATTATTTATTAAACAATTTAAAATAATAAAAACTATAATTATTAATTTTTTAATACTTTATAAAATAAAACGTATTAATATTTTAAAAATAAATACTATTTTTAATATATTTTATATATTTTTATATTAATATAAAATTGTTTAAATAAAGTTTTTTAAGTTTCTTTTAATTTATTATTTTTATTGCAGTTTTTATAACTTTATTAAAAGTTAATATTACGTTTTAATTTTTTACTAATATTAAAAGTATTTTTATTATTATTACTAACTTATTTATTAGTTTTATATATAAAAAACGTTTTTTATAGCGTTTTTTAATTTTTTTATAATTTTAATAAGTTATAATATAAATTTTAAATTAAGCTGTTATATTAATATATAATATAATATTTGCTTAAATTTTATCGTTATTAAATATTTTAAAGTTTATAATTTATTTAAAAATAGCTTTTTTAAAAATAACCTTTAAATTAAAAATTAAATTATTAAAAATTTCTAGCTCTATAAAGTTTTTTTTTAATATTTTAAATAATTACTACGTTTTATTTAATAATTTAAGCTTTTAAATTTTTAAAAACTTTAATTAAAAATTTAGTTATAATAGCTTTATATTTTTTTTATATATTTTACTTAAAACTAAATTATATAATTTTTTTAATCTTATAAATATTTTTATATTACTTGTAAATTTTTTAATTAAAATTTAAAAAAGTTTTATAATATTATATAATAATAATTTCTTATATTTATATAATTAATTTTTTAACGCTTTTTTAATAATTTTTATAGTTTTTATTTTATTAAGTATATAAGTTTTAGTTTATTTTATAATATATTTTATTATTTATTATAAAGTTTATAATTATAGTTATTATATTAATAGTATTTTTTTTAAATAATCGTTAAATTTAAGTTTTTTTAGTTTTATTAACTAGTTTTTTTATTAGTAGGTTTTATATATTCTTATAAATTTAAAGCTTTAGTTTTTGTTTTAAAGTCGTAATTCTATTAATTAAAATCTTTCGTTTTAGTAAAAATCACTTTATTTATTATTTAAATAGTTATTTTTTTAGTAGTATCGCTTATTTTGTTCTATAAATTAATAAGTATTCTATATATAAGACTTTTAATTATTAAAAATAAATAAGCTAGTATTAAACGTTTATTTCAGTATATATTATTGTTTTATTATGTAAATCTTGCTTTATTTCTAAAGTGTACACTACAAATTTTATATAGTGGACCCCTAGGTATAGAGCTATTACTGCACGCACCCTTTATGTTCTATCTTATGTGACCCTCTTATTTTAATAGGAGTCTCCCCCCGGGGGTGCTACCAAACCTGGTTGCTTCTTGAAGCGCTGGCGGCATGGGGAGGTGGTGATGATCACTAAAGCTGGGAAAAGGGATGTGTTATTAGTGGGCTCATGGCTCCTTATTGCGGTGCTTGCCTGGCTGGGCAAGGTGTCGAGAGGCTCATTGCTAAACGTTGCCGTTGCCTCGATGACTCTTGGGCTTTCGACCATGGCTGAAGTAGACTCAGAGAACTGGTTGAGGTACTTGTGGATCGAGTTCTGGTCAAGAAAGAGCAGCGCGCGCTTGATCTGGGTTGGCGATTTGAACCATCTTAAGGCTAAGACGCAATTCTAGGCGCGGGAGTTTCTTCTTCTTCTTCTTCTTCTTCTTCTTCTTCTTCTTCTTCTTCTTCTTCTTCTGCTTGCCTAGAATCGACCATACAAGAAGAGTGGTAGGATAGGATCGATGCAAAATGGTGGCGAAATTGCAGAGTTGCAGAGTTGCAGAAACAATGGAGAGATATGGACCTTGCAACATAATAGTGCCCGTATTTCTATAGTAAATTATTTCCATACAAGTCACTTGTTTCTTAAAGCTATCATTTTAATCCAACATGCTATCCTAAACGAAATACATTTAGTGTTGCAACTGCAATTCGGCCACATCACATTGCCACGCCACATAGCAATTACGAAGCCACATAGCAACCAACGTGTTTCATTGTTTTGTAGTTTTGTAGTTTTGTAGTATAGTCCGCAAGACCGTAAACTGTAGACTGTAGACCTCGTATTCAGATCGTACTATAATCAATTAAATAAAAAAAGAACGAACAGAAGTTAGAAGGTCTGAAGAAGTAGTATTTTCCAGCCCTTATATTTTAGCTGCGGAGCAGTTCCCCCTTCCCCTCTATTTTGCACAGCCACCCGAAGCCTCAACAGAATTTCCAGCCACATCACAGTTACCAGGCCTTGTAATCCTTACCAGAGCGAATACATTTCTACGACTAAAAAGTATGTTATTTCGAGACTATTATGCCTAGGCTGTTTTTATTTCACGGTGTAATCATAGAAAGTCTGTTTCACAGATTTTTTATTCCAAGCTGCTGTAATACTACTGCAATACTTGCACAACTCTTACTAGGGAACCCCCCCCCAACCGGGTAGGTAGCTATTAAATAGCTGTGGCACGGTTGTGGCACGGTTGTGGCTAGGGCCCAGTCGCCCAAAATGACCCACTCCTCTTTTTCCATCCTTCACAACCCCAACCCAGACCCAACCCCAACAAGGAAACAGCTAGACAAGCAGCAAGCACCCTGGCAAGCCTGGCCTTCAGAGCCCAACCAAGTCTTCTCCACTGCCTCGGTTTAGGTTTAGCCAGGAACAAGGAACACCATGGCTGTCTTGAATCGCATCGGCATCGAGTCCTTGGCGGTTGGCCAGTCCGTCAACCTGCAACTCCTCAACTCGTCGGGCGCCGAGTTCCGAAAGCTCCAACCCTCCGCTTCCGGAGCCATGTACGACAAGGTCGTTGTAGGCGCAGTTATTTTGCAGTTGCAGCATGCTTCGCCTTTGACTCCTGCTGCTACTGCTCCCACTGACGCTAAGGCGCTGAGAATCCTGCTTCTTAAAAGAGCGCCCCACGAGCTTTATTTCCTCAATGTTTTTTCGAGCTGCCCAGCGGCAAAGTCGACCCTGACGACCTCACTCTCAAGCACGCGCTCGTCCGCGAAGTACTTGAGGAGACAGGCCTAGACGTCACCGGGATTTTTGCTGAGCTGAAGCCCATGATCTACACCACCGAGAAGACCATTGTTGACGGCGCCGATCAGGAAGTCACCATTTCCAAGTCCGCTATCCAGCTTAACTACGTCGTCCAGGTCGCACCTGGTAAAGTCCAGCTCCATACTGACGAGCACTCGGAAAGCAGCTGGGCCAGCGAGGGAGAACTTGATTCTTTGAACATCACTACTTCGATGAGAGCAGTTATTTATGAAGCATTGTAGTGGGCGGTTACTGGCCAGTGATGTGGATCACGGTATTGTTGTGGTTGCGCCGAATGACTAAAGCGACTAAAGCGACTCCATCTCAGAGGCGGTGGTAATGGGAGGGTCTGGATGTGGAGAATAATTTCATCGTCAAAATCTACAGTGGTGGTATTAACACCAGACGCCAACATTGCAGGATGTAAAGGTATAGTCTACGGGAGCAGAAAATACTATTGTTGTGCCCACCATCACTTTGATCTCTAGTGCTAGTAAACATAATGCCCTCAAGGCCTCTTTCACATTGTTCGAGTCATACAATCCTAATGAAGTTTTTTAACAACATACCAACGCAGCTCATATGTAAGTTCGCCCATAACGCACGTAGTGGTCACACCGCATTCTAAACAATCCAATGTGTTCAAGAAGCCACAAGAGGAATAAAGCCAAGACGAGGAAGAATATAAATGCCAGTTGGGCGCCATTAAAACTCAAAACTTAATATTTTAGTTCTCAGATTCTAACGTAACCCCCCCTGTTGTACCTTCATGTTACCATTCTCTACGATACAAGCCGCCAAGTACTTATGATCTATATTTTTCGACAACATACCTCATAGTTTCCTTCATGCTATATCCTCATAAGTATTCAATCGTTCTAGCGGAGAGAAGCTCGTTCTACGTACTGTTCCCTGTACACTAGTCGTGAGGGAAATAATGCTGAGTCGTGAAGACTAAAGCGCCTAGGTCTAGTCAGTCTTGATCTAGCAGGCTAGAATCGGAATATAAAACACGAATACAGCTGAATCTTATTATCGTACTCAGCTTTGGGGGCCGATCTGGGAATATGGGTGGTGTATTCTTCTATTACGCGAGGGTTAAGATTTGATCTGGACGGCCCCCACTTGGCTAGGTTGTTAACTTGATCAGCTTATTAACGGATATTAGGGTACTTTGTTTATGCGCGGTTCTCACAATTTACGTTTATTGTGTCCTCAAAACGAACATGCGTTAAAAATAACGATGCGCCGCGATTTTGAATGAAGCGCCAAATTCTCGGGCCACAGATCTCCATGGGCAAGTAAAACTTTCAGCTTTTAAGCCTACGTCTCCAGCGGTTTGAGCAGCCTCGGAATAACGTTTTGAAATAAGCTAAGTTAGATTTCGTAACTCTTACCGTCTTTTCCGTTAATCCGCTCATCTATCTTGAAGAAGCACAGTAAAGCATGGGTGTAGAATTTTCCCAAGTATCCATCTATCTATTGTCCTGACGGAGAGTGCTATAATATGTTGGCGAATGAAAGCCAAACTTGGTTATCGGGGCATTCGCTCCTTTGATAAAGCTTGACAAGAACATCAGCCGGTTGATTCAGAAGCTCTGGATCCGGCATCCACATCTCGACAAACTCGAAAAGAATAAAGTATGCCTTCATTTGCGGGTCTAGAGACCAGTGAGGAGAGGCTTTGGCGATTGTTGAGGTATCCATGCGAGCAGTGATACTGCTGACTCGTAATTACTCTCCACGCACCATCTCTTGTGCGTTAGGTCCTACTACTACAATCTGGCAGAAATTCAATACAGTCGCGCTAAAACGAAGAGAAGGCAGCCTATGTACTTTGAGAAAATGTGACCTTATTCAACCCGCATCGTCTCTTGTTTCGACCAGATATATATGGTTCCATTGAGATAATCCGTGCGGAACAGATAGACACGAGTAGTAATAAGTTGCAGTCGACAATCAGGACTGCCGAACATGAACATCTTAGCAATTAATTACATGCCGCAAATTTGACTTAGGTGGAAGCAAATAGCGTTCACATTGCATTTTTAAATAAGAAGAGCCCTGCTAAACAAGATCGATATAATCGTGATTTGACATAATATCGTGCGTTTATACAGACAATTTCATCACTAGTATCCAGCGTAGACTTAAATTCCAAGGTATAATAGTCTACAAGAATGGGGTTAATAACCGTGGAAGGACACGAGGTCAGGGCATCTAGGTACGAGGTGAGAGGCAGCGGACGCGATGCGGCATGCTCAGCACGCTATATAGTGGCGGCGATAACCCCACGAGGGCGAAGGAGGTGTGCGTAGCACGCCTATGGAGGATCTCGTGTTTCTGGCGCTACTGGGCCCTGCAGGCAGCCCCCTTATCCTTCACTCTGCTTCCTGTTTTGCACTTTCCTTACTCTCAAATACTCTACCCGAGGCTCCAGGGGCGGTAACAACGGCAATAGCTGTAGATTTGTCTGATGTGCGGCACACAAATCCATCCATGTTGTAGGCAGATAAATAGTATTACGCAGCTGGGCACGCGACAATGCCCAATGGGAGGCTCGGGATTATGTTTTAGAGAAACAAAGTTGTGAAATGCCTGATATATTTGATGCCGATGGTGGTGATTAACTACGTATCTTTAAAAATATAAATTGCTTACATTTATATACTATATATCCTGATTATTTTTAATAATTCATCATTGATTTATGATGATCTATGAGCGACTTGGCTAAAACAACGGTAGCTAGTATATATTAAAGTCAGCAACAAAGCCATTGGTTCAACCAGCTAGTGCATATCCACCAGTACTTCTGCCACCTATTTTTATTGTACTTCTAGGTTTACCGCTCTAGAGGTCGAGGTAAAGGTGGTAGAAGTAGCCGCTGTACTATGAATAGCCTTATAGTGAATTAGGTAGGGTGATTGAATTGTATATACCATGGGCCACCCAGACCCTCATCCTTTGGCGGAAGGCCGTCCCACGCAACCAAAGGTGCTAAGTTCGAGTCTCTGCTGTGTCTTCTGCAGCCAGTTATCAAAATTTTCATTCGGAGGCGTGGGCAACTGATTAATCAAAGAGAACGAAATTGAATGAGCCTGTTCTGGTATGCTAGCTATAAATGTCGATGCTGCTGTGAAATCGCACATCTACATAAAAGTGTGGTGTTCAGGGTTGGGCTGGCCCAACCCCTGAACCCAATACACGCACCACTTCACTAGCGTTGGTCTTTTTTTTAAACTGCGCTAATTAGTACTAATAGTACTGATAAAAACGTTTGCTTTAGCTTCAAGCTGCGGTATAGGCATTTTAAAGAGTCGAAGTGGTGGTGGGAGGGCTTGAATTCTGGCTGTATTTGCTGCAATGCGGCTTTAATCGATATATTTCACTTTGAATGGCTGGCAGCGCTGGCGATAACCTCAATTAAGCGTGGTAGTACAGTGAGGGAAAGAAATACCGCGTTTTTTCTATTTCGCACTAAAACTCAACTAGAACAACAGTATATAACTGCTAA
The DNA here is from genome assembly GCA_023159215.1 of Xylariaceae sp. AK1471. NCBI lineage: Eukaryota > Fungi > Ascomycota > Sordariomycetes > Xylariales > Xylariaceae > Xylariaceae sp. AK1471. The sequence goes on from JAJKLI010000053.1 coordinate 92,735, forward strand.
TATTTGTTTGTAAGTAAATACTAACAAAAGTTATATAGTTAAGTAAATCCCTACCTGGATATATGGGTTACCAACTGCCTAAATGTTCACATTATAGATGTTTAAGTCTTTTACTAAGTCTTTAATTAGTCCTCTATGTTTTTCTTGATTACTATTCCTTTTCCTAGTTATCGGTCGTATTTTAAAGTTGTTATAACCATTCTGCGTAATCTTCACGGAATAGTATGCTAAAAAACTCCTTTTCATCCTCCGTTATTGTTTATCCCTCTTTTAAAGCGTCGGCTAAACTTATTAACCGATTATATTATTATGTAATAAAAGCTTATATTATTAAATCAAGCCGTTGTTATCATATTAACCCGTTTGAAATCGCTTTTGTTTTAATATTAAAAAACTATACAGTTTTTAAAGCTTTATTATGTTTATTAATTATTAAACAGAACTATAATTATATATAATCGAAGTTTAAAGTAATATTTTAGTATAGCTTGTTATAAGCTAATTAAAAATCGAGGTCTTTGCTTTTATAGTTAAGGCTAATAATAGGTCTAGAATTTAATATAGTAAAGTTATTATTTAATTACGTTATTTAATAAAATTGTTATTTAGTTTATATTAGAAATAGCAGCGTAAACAGCACTTTTATATAGCTAATTTTCTAGTATTTAACTTTAAAGAAAGTTTAAACTAGAGGGCTATTAAAGTTATACATGTTAATTAAACTTTAATATTAAACTTTTAGTTATGTTATAATCTTATTTTTGCTAGCATAAGGGGGAGCTAAATAATACTATGCCACAGCTGTTTTAACTATTTAGATCTGCCTTCACGGCATTAAGCCTGGGCGCTATCGCTCACATTGAAAATAATTAAGTAAATATAATCCCCTTATTAAACAATAAGTTTAATATTTTTCGAAAACTTTTAAGTGGACATGTAGTTGTTTAAAAGTTGTAATTTTATATGTAAAAACAAGAAAATTTGCAACAAGGTTTTTATTTTATTTTTATAAATATAAATCAACCAAAAAAATCGAGAAAATCAATTTTTAGATTTTAAATAAAATATTATATTTATATTATTATGTGACTTATGTTAGTATATATTTACATACAAATATTAGAAGTTATGAGACGCTGTTCTAGTTTAGTTTTGGTGCGAAATAGAAAAAACGCGGTATTTCCTTCCCCCCCCCCCCCCCCCCCCCCAACGTATCCTTCCCCCGTATGATCAGGATTGCCAAGCTCCTTGTGCCTTTCATTGCCGCCTGGCGAGCTGGTAGCAGTACTCCTGGCATGCGTAGTGTCGTCTGCAAAGGTTGTATGTGAGTAGGATAGGACATTTGCCTAGACGATGCAGAAAAGAAAGTGGTTAGCGGTACACGCGAAGCAGTCTAGAGGAACGGAAAGGGAGATTTCGTTTTAGCTATGTATCTAGCTAGCTAAGAACGAGTTTGGTCTTTTCTACTTGCAAATTTATCATGTCCTATACGACCTGACATGCCTTTATCGACTATCTGGTAGTCGTCATGGCTGAATGCATTAGTGCTGTCACTATAATAGACGTTGGACACAATACAAGCTCAATCTCTTGGTTTGGATGGTCAAGTTTGGATGATTAAACTACCGCCCCATCAGCTCCACTGGGGTGATAAGCTGTTGCAATTAGTGTCCCCTAATGGCAAAGGATGGCGGTAGGGGGACAAGACACTAGATTTCCAGATCAGACGCATCCGCCTAATAGCAGTAGAACAATGAATTCTATCTACAACGTGCCAACTATTTATAAGTCAGAATTTAGGTCGGTCCGTCATAGGTTCATTGGAGGCGTTGTAATGGCTAACATCTACAAGAGGAATAAAGGGAATATAAATCATGATTCATAAAATAGTACCTCGATGCAGCTAGTGACAAAGTACTTTGCAGCAGTATCGAGATTATATGGGGAGTAATGCGATTGTTTAAGTCATCGGCTGGCTGGATAATGGGTTATCGCTCTTAATTAAGTCGAAATATCAAGAAATGCTTGGCCTCGTGACATAGGAAAGTCCAAGCATAATCGACTTGGCATCATTCAGGACTTTCTATAGTCTACTTTTGGGGGTCAGGCCTACCCTTCAAAGTCAAGCTTAGGAGCTGCCTCTGCAGCACCGCCTGGTGTCGAATATTAGGTGAGTTGTTCGTGTATTATGTTTGCCAAAGCGACTAACTATACAAAATGAAAATTCAAATCCAGTATTGTACAATCCACCACCTATCCCTTTCGTTTACAAGTGAACTTCATATCGAGATATACCAAGCTTTAATTACCACCCATTCCTTCAATCATCCATCAGAGTAAAAGCTCCTCACAATCCGAATCAAAGGTTCTCCCGTTTCCCAAACATAAATCACGGTGCCATACTATCCTATTCTCCTTATCCATACCATTTCCAATCTAATTCCGGCTATCGACCACTGGTCTTCTTACCCGACTTCGACGCCGGCTTTCCCGTTGCCCTCCACTTCTCCAATTCATCAGGCGCCAACAACCAGATTCCAAACCTCTCCTTCTCCTTCCGGCCAGGTGACCTCCAACCAATGACAAAAGTACGCCCCTCGCTGCTCTGCGTCTCGGCGGATCCGGAGGGCCAGAGTTCCTCGAACATGTTGCCGCCAGCTGCGAGGGCAATCTTTCGCGCGATACTGGTCGGGCTGCCAACGATGATGTCGGTGCGTGGTGCGAGGGACCATGCTAAGAGCGAGAATGCCAATGTAGCGCCTAGAAGGCCCTGGAGCACGCGCGTTGACTGAGGATCTTGGAATACGCGAAAGTGGCCTGGTAGAATGGTAGCGGTTGCATTGTAGAAAGACGCTTGCAGGTCAGGCTTGTCATCTGCTGCTGCCTTAAGCGACGACTCGCCTGCGAGGGTTCGATACTTCTGACTGATATAATTCGCTTGCACAAGTCCATGCTGGGCTTTAATTGCACTCGCAACCTTATCAACCGCTGATGAATTCAGAAGATCGGTTACAGTGAGAGCCCAAGGAGAGGTCGTCAAAAGAGCGAAGAAGTTACCGAATACGTGATCGGGGTTGGGGTCTATGGTGCCACTCAGGCCCTCATACGATGCGATCGGGTAGGGAGCAGTGATTTCACTTGGCTGCGTGGATCTCTCGTCCACTACCGGCGGGTGGCTAGCGTCAATCGTCAGTGCTGTGCTGTCGAAGTGCACTTGTGCATTTACATCCTCCCATGTTGCGTTGCAACTAAGAGCGAAGGCGTCGACTGTAGAGTTCCCATCCGCATCAACAGTCACGCGACCCCAGGTATACATCAACTCACCACAGCCACCAACCCAGCCTGTTCTTCCATCTTGAAAGACTTCGACAGTTGGGCGTTCAGTGTGAGAATTCATCGTGCTACTGACGCCGAACGTAATTGTACCTTCTCTTACATCCTCTTGCAGTGTGGGAATCATAATTGTGCTTGCAGTGAACTCACTGCTGGAATTGTTCGTCCAACACGATTCATCCTCGATATCCATTCTAAGAGGATTTGATATTCTAAAGTGCGTTTCCCACGTCGGGTTCCATACTGAAGCAACACTCCCCAGCGTAAGGTTTTTTCGAATCTGATCATCTTTATATATCCGACACAGTAGTTGGGTGCGTCTTGCTGGGACTTTAGCCACGAGACTTATGGTTGTCAGATTGGACGCATTGTGTTGATTAATTCTCATTAGCGAGTTATTATCGAGCAAAAGCGAAGGAAAGACCAAATCATCGAATACCAAAGGGGGAAAAGACCCGTTACTTGCCAAGATTGTGGTACTAGCGACGGAGTCCTTCCCACCTATGGCATCCGAAAGGCTGAAATTGTTGAGAATAATCCCACCTTTGTCTATATCACCGTATGTAGTGAGCGTTGTATCGACCCAAAGTTTGATATCGAACTTTATCGGGACGTGCCGATTCGTATAAAGTGAATCCGAAAGTGTCGTAAGTATCGAGGATATCAAAAATGCCGCCATCGAAAATAAAAGAGTCCAAGCCCTAAGTTTGGCAGCTCTGAAAATCATGCGTGGAATCGAGCCGTCTAGACAGTCTAGGCCAACTGTATAGCCAAGCGACCCCCCATATCTTAAATTCACAAAGGGTATTAACGATCTCAATGCCGAGTCCATGGACCCTGCAGCCATAGAAATAACTGTCAGAATTATAGAAGGAGCTAATGTCCAACTATATTGGAAATAGTGGTTTAGATCTGCAGATCCGACTCCATCGTTCTTCTGCGATGCTCTAAGCAGTATTTCAAGAGCGGCAATACTTCCACCTAGACTTAGAGCAAACAAGCATCGACTAATAGGATGGAGAGCCATCGCATATTTTCCGCGATGCCGTGGTTTTGGTAGGCTCCTGAAGTTCCTGGGCTGTATGTGGGGACACTGATAGTCTGCTATCAGTGTAGAAACGTTCTCGTCTAACTGTGCAAGCATGTACACAGCAGTTACAAGTTGGTTCTGAATCGACTGAGATTCTCCTTGGGCTTGATTGCGTAGCCGTAGAATTAATGACGTCGCTTCTCTGGCCGTCCTAAGCTAACCCCCCTGGTCACGATCCATCCCCTCACGGGCCACATCGAGAGTGATTATAAGCCCAACCACCCTACTTAATCGAATATATATATCTTAACTACTATTTGTGCTATAAATATAATTTTTACTTTATTATTATTTTTATTTTATTTTTTTTATTTTAATGTTTTTATATAATATTTAACTCCGTATGTAAGCTATAGTTTGCGTAGTAATATTAAGTAGTAACTAACAAGTATTATTAACTAGATAAAATATTTTAAAAAGCTATATTTAACGCTGTTTTAACGGAATTTTAACTTATAAATAAATCTATAAGTTTTTTTAAGCTTTGTTTTCTTTTTTTAAAAAGTAATTAACTAAATAAACAATTAATTAAGCTAAACTAAATTTTATATTAACGTTAATTAAGTTTTAAATTATAGCTTAAAATATAATAAAAACTTTTAAAAACTTTTATAAGCTAAGAAAAAAGTAGTACACTTATTTTTTTTGTTAAAACTTTGCTATAAAAACTTTATAAACTAAAATAATTAATTATACGCGCGTTAATAGCGTAATAATAAAAAATATTAATATTTTTTTTAACTGTTTTAAAACGTTTAAACTAGCTAATTTAATATTAAACTATTTTTATAATATTAACAAAATAAAAATCGTTTAAAACATAAAAAAAAAGTACTAAATAATTTTTAAAGCTAAAAATTATATTATTTTAAAAAAAAACGTTAAAAAAAGCAAATAAATTATAGTTTTTAAATATATAAATAAGTTTAAAGTAGTTTTTTAGTTATTAGTTATTTTTAAAAATAATAACGTTTAAACGTAATAATTTCTAGATTAAAAAAATAATATATATAATTTATAATAGTTTTAATTATCGCTTAATAAATAAACTAGCAATAAAATTGTTTTAAATTAAATATAAAACATTTTTTTATTTTATATTTAAGCTTTTTATAATAATAAATAAATAGTTCTAATATATAATAATTATAATTTATATATAAATAATAAGTTTTTTTAGCTTTATTTAATAAATAAAATATAGCTAGTTTTTTATAAGCTTTATTGTTTTTATATAATATAAGTTTTAAACGTAAAAATATTTAAGTTATGAAAAAAAACGTTTTAATATTATTTTTATAATTGCTTAAATATAATTTTAAGGCTAAAGCTTTTAAAAAAAAAATATTAAATATTTTATATAAAACTTAAATAAAAGTTCTAGTTTTAAAAGTTATAATTAATACTTAAAAAACCTTTAAAATTAATTTATAAAACTATTTAAAACTATTATTATTTAAATTCATAATTTTAAAAAATAAAAGTATAGCTTAAATACTAATTAAAATATTTACTACTTTTAAACAGCTAAAAATACTAGATTTTTTATAGCTAGTATTTTTTTTAACTATTAAAACGCTTTTTAAAAGTTAAACAATTTTTTAAACTAGCTAAAAACTAATTTAAAAACGTATACTTTTTAATTTAGCTTTATAATAATTATAAAATAAAAAAGCCGTAAAAACGTTTAATATAATTATTAAAACAATTATTAAATTATAAGCTGTTAACGCTTATTTATATACTAAAATTAAATATAAAACAAATAATACACGTAAAATAGTTAAAATTGCTTTTAATTACAAGTTCGTTTAAATAATAAACGTTTAAAAAATAAAACGAAAGTTAAAAAATTATATAATCTATAAAAATAAAAATTCTAATTATAATATACTTAAAATAAATACTAAATTAAATAAAACAGCTTAAGAAAATAATACAAAAGTAAAAGACTTTATTAAAATTCGTAAACAATAAAAGAAATAAACCTGCAGTACTATATTTACTATATAATCTATATTCGTACGTTGTGGCTAGTTGGTATTAAAAGTAGCCCGCGAGGGGATGGATCGTGACCAGGGGGTTTAGCTTAACGGTACTGAGAACCGTGGCCGGGTTCATCTCTAAAACAGTAGATTTAGGAATAGAAAAAAATATGACAATAGAACTTAAAGCGCAGAACCCAAGTAAGACCGCCATAGCATGGCAAATCGGCTCCGAAATAATCAACCGAACCTCACTTTGACGTTTAACTGCACTCACTGTTGAAGATACTCTCTCAAGAAGAGCAGCCTTCGCAATCTGTGCACTGAATTTCTGGTAAAAGTGCGCAATTGCGTTGAACCATATGTTTGGATCCGTCAGGTCTGCAGAGGGCTCTCGTGAGAGTTCTGTTACCGATACACCTGAATACTGGTCGAAGAAAATGGTCGAATAGTTGCCAAGTTCTGTTTCTCCCTCTCCTTGCATTTGAAGTTGAGCGAGCATGAAACTGTAGGCAATCGTACCATTGAGTATTCTTGAGTCTTGCGTTGGACTTACAGCCACGACCCCGGTTGAATTCTCGCTTTGGGAAAGTCTAAGTGTTTGAAGGCTGTATTTGGGCTCACAGACGAGCTGGGTCGAGTTTACAATCTCGATATTGGGTATCGTATCGTATGCATACAGCGCACTATTGTCTGTTGCATAGTCTATTGAAGAGTCCATTCTGACGAATACAAATACAGCTCTGTATGTGTTGGCAGCTTGGGCGCCACCGGTACCAAGGCAAGACTTGCGTAAAACCCTCACGAAGTAGGATGTGTAGTTTCCATACAATTTGAAGTAGCTTAGAGAAATCTCAAACTCTAGTTCAATAGAGCAATCTCCGGCTTGAACCTGTAAATACAAGCTAGAACTTGAATGATCTTCTGGGGTGTCGCGGACATGGTATTGTTCGAGTGTTGCATTTGCACATTCGAGAGTGGCACTGAATCCATCAACGTCCATTTGTAGGCTCGTGCCGAGTTCTGGAGTTTGAGAGGGCGACTGGTACGCGTACAGAGCATTCGTACCTGGAGGATAGGGTTGGTGAAAGTCTAATATGCCAGCCATTGCATAACCTCCAAAGCCAAGCGCCGCTTCCTCAATATCTGTGCTGCTGGCGTTACGAAACCGAGTGTTAAGCTCTACGAGAACTGCGCTTTCAATCTTTACTGCACGCAGATCTAGCAAGCTGGTGGATAAGGTAACAAGGACTTGAAGAATTAGATAAACGCTAGAGCCTGCAGCAGGGGCCCAGTCTCGACGTCTCAAGGCCTTCGGAATAGCCGTGGTTGGAAGCATATCCAGGTAATCTAAAAGTAGGCCGTCTTCTGCGCTGGTTTGAGATCGTTGCATTCGGTACCAAGGCGCAAGCATCTGGGCTTGGAATGACACACGACTCCAAGCAAGTGAAATGATAGTCAAAATCGCGGTAGGACCATATTTCCACACGTAATGAAGCTGCATTGACGGAGTGACAAGACCATTGTACCGATTTGAGAGCCCCAGTAGCGTTTCGAGAGTAATTATTAGAATGATGAACGTGAATGTGAAGGCTAATAAGACCCAGCGTTGGAGGTAGAAGGGAGACCACATCGTCCGATGGTGCACTTGATTTAATGTTTTTTTGCTTTGGAAAGAGGAGATGTATGATAGTCAATAGTTGTGTAATCCTCCTTAGGCAGTGTTTATCGCGAACTTTGGCGATGAAAGCAAATTATGAACGGCGCTTAGATCAAATACTGGCTTTTTCTCTCCCCTGAGACGAGACACGAAGGTTCACTTGCCGGCGCCCAGCAATCTGAGCCAGACCTAAGATATTTTAATCGCTCGGCAGAGATTGATAGTGCTTGTCATTTAGTCCTGAGTCTGTCTGACGCAATGAAGGACCCCGAGCTATAAATAGAGGCAGAATCTGTAGACCCCAAGAAGGCGCAGCAGTAGGAGGCATTGAAGAGTTTCGGCCCCAGGCTCTAGGTTTCAGATAGCTATCCAGTTACTACAGTATGAGACAAATCAACCTACATAGGTAGCAATTCCGTGGAGCAGGACAATTATCCCGATCTCTAGCCATCGACTCCATGGTATGCGACGTTCCTGCCATACTACGCATGTCTAGTATGACACAGGGTCAGTCAGCCAAGAATCTTCAACTTTGCGGTAATGTCTACTGTTACGGACTAACAAGGGAAACGCCTAAGTGTGGGGACGACCCAAACAGAGGCCCGATGGCAGGCCTCAAGCCCAAAGAACAAACGGTTAATAGCATATGAGGAGAAACAACATACGGTCACGTGATGGATCACTAGATCATGGTCATAGATCCATCGATCCATGAATGACTACCAGCGGGACAGTGATCCAAGGAATACTGAAGAAAGGAATTGAATATATATATCAGATAGTTTACTATATAACTGGTCACTCCTTTACTCAGTAGTTAACAGGGTTGGAAATTTAGTTAGTTGGTTTAGTTAGTATAAGAAATTAGAACTAACTAAGAGAATTTTAAACTAAAACTAAACTAACTAAAAAAAAAATTCTATAAACTAAAACTAAACTAAACTAACTACTTAGTTATTAAACTAACTAAGAAAACTAAGGTTTATATAAAATAAATATATATGTATTTTTTTTTAAAATATAAAAAAAATCCGGAAAAATCCGGAAAAATCAAGAAACCTTATAAAAAATTTAAGATAAAATACATAATTAATATTATTAATACTATTATTATTATTACTATTAGTATTAATAGTGTTTAAAGTATTAATAATTTTAAGTATATATTTTATTTTAAATTTTTATGAGGTTTCTTGATTTTTCTGGACTTTTTCCGATTTTTTATTTATTTTTAAAAAAAAATCTATTTTATTTTATATAAACCCAAGTTTTCTTAGTTAGTTTAATAACTAACTAAACTAACTAAGCAAAATAAAAACTAACTTAGTTTTTTAAAAAATTTAGTTAGTTTAGTTAGTATAAAAACTAAAACTAAACTAACTAAGAAAACTAAGAACTAAATTACCAACCCTGGTAGTTAATATAAGCATACTCTTCACCAGCTGAATATGTGAGTTACTAACTGCTTGGGTGTTTATATTATAGATGACGGTCAGCATAGCTGCGCGCGAGCAACTCCTAGCGCGACATAGATTTCATCAGGGAGACATCCGAGAACGCACGAAGAACAAGCATGCAGGCAAGGAATCTCACAATACTGGGATCATTTTTTGTACCGCCCTTTTTGTAGTTGTAAGTCTTGAACATGGCCTGACTCGTTTGGTACTACTTGTCCTGGATTTTGGAACTTTCCCCTAAGGCGCTGTTTAGTACTAATGTCTTAGTGTTTAATGCAGAAACCGGAAATATACAAGTAGCAAACCAGTGGTGGACACTGGTAGCCGCTGCCGGAGGGCTGACTATATTCGTTGTTTTTGCCCTAGTGCTTTGCGTTTGGTTAAAGGATACGCCTGGGCTTAAGGAGAGGCGTTGCCCTTTTTAGGTTTCGGGAGAAGGAGACTGACAGATGAGGAGGAAAACGTGAAGTGTTAAGATTGCAGCGGGTTGGGGGCTTAATAAGAATCTCAACATGGTCACGGCTTTTACAAAGAATTTTAATCTTGTTCTCCCCTCTTATTCTCTTCTGCCTTTTTTCCATTCTTTTATTTTAATCTGTGAATATATATTTGTCCCTTCCATTTAAGACACACCTGGCTTTAGATTGGGTTCGCAATGCTATGGGATTATGACACAATCTCGTAGGGAATATTTGTGACACAGGAGGAGTACTTCCCAGCAGTTGTCAGGAAAGCGCGGTTCTGCTTCAATAGTACCTAGTCGCTAGGTACTTGGCCGCGCGGCGGGTTTGTCTGATCGTGCAAATGGAACTCATCAACCAGGCCCAATGACTTGGGGAAGAAAGCACAAATAGGCACATCCGCATATGGCTCAAACGCCGTCATTTCCTTATACCGTAGACTATTGCAGTAAACAAATTTCAAATTCTGTCTAGCCGCAGTTGGGGTTTCACAAATGAGTACGCCCTTCTATTGACAAATATAAATCATGCCCTTGATCATAACATTATTGAACCGTGGAAAGAGTTCATCAGCGCTTCTCGGTAATGTACTCTAATCCGTTTCGGCGCGGCGCTAAGAGGTCTGAACCCAATGTCCTTCAGCGTTATACTGGACCGTAGCGGAGGTTTTCTTGGTCAGGTCAATGTCAATATACTCAGACTGGAAGTCGTCAACCATGGTACCCGACTCGTAGTGTTTGGCGAAGAAGAGGCGAGTCACAGGCTTGGGTGTGAGCTGGCTGTGGCCCGGCGGGTTGGGGCCGTCTTGACTAATGTAAAAGGGCGCAGAAATGCTAGCGCCATTTTCATTGACGACCCGCTTGAAGAGGTACACCGAGGCAATGACCTTGTTGACAAAGGCAAACATGCCCTCGCCAAGCTTCGGGTCCGGCTTGGCAGTTTCGAGCAGGTAGTCCTCTTTTAGGGTGACGGACTGCTTGAACTCAATCTTTTCTGGGTCGGTTATGGCCTCAATCTTGGTACCGGCCGAGAAGGACTGCTTGCCACCTGCAATTTCGTATGCGTCGGTCCACGTAAGCGAGACGTTCTGGAAGACGTCTGGGTGAGAGAGGGTTCTGTGTTAGTGGCATTATTTCCGGTCAGGACATGGGGAGAGTGCCTCACTCCTGGCGGTACCGACGACGTTGAAGGTGAGGCCGGGATCATCAGAGCTGGAATCAAGGACGCCGTGCGCGAAGCAGAGCTTGGTGCCCGACTTGTTGAACTTGGGAACCCAAGTCTTGTCGATGTCGACGTTGATAACGTAGGTGGCCATGGCGCTGGAGTGGTTATGGAATAAGCAACAGTGGAAGTCTGATAAAGTGTAGTACTTGGATTGAGGTAGGATTTTAGAGGCAGGACTTGAAGTGTAGGATGAGGGCGGCTGGTATGTCAATTTGAGATCATTCCTGTAGCTTGGGAGGCATGCACCTTCCTTTATAGACGTTGGTATGGTCGTGGTCCGGCAAGCATATCGAGTTTCTCGCGGCAATGGCGAGACAGCATAGCATTCAACATGTTTATCGTGACAAGTCGGTTGCAATGGGACCTCGGAGGCGCCGAAAAGGTTCAGCCTGTCTGTTTTGACTCTGATCCATCACTCAGCCAGCCAACTGATATCATGTCCAAGAAGTTCAGGCTGTTTAGATCGTTCTAGACCACTAGTCGCTAGGAATCGTCAACAGTGCATGCGGATATGCCAGAGAAAGGATCGAACTAGGATGAATATCGGACACGCTGAGACAATGTGTTGTCACTATTAAAGCAAAAGAAGTATTAGTTCACAAACTATTGCAACAATGTGTTGCACAAACGAGCTGAACTCATCAGCTGCAGTTTCGCAAGGCCAGTCTGCCGCGTAGGCTGCCTACCTTAGGGCGCCAGGGGGGGCATACGTACTAATAGGAGCTATGATTGCGGACTGGGAAAATGATTGTAAAATGGTATTTTTCCGAACAGCGTCACTCCCAGTTATACAGAACACCGCTTCAAAAGATTTCATTTATACAATATCTATTTAAAAATAATAACTATTACTCTTTTTCTTTTGATTAATATTGTCTAATAATAAAATATCAAATATCACGATCGTGAAAATTTTTATCGTAATAATAACGGTTATTTTCAATATTCAACAAGGAAGTAAGGTGCTGTTCAAAAATACTATAATCGTGCGTTTTTAACATCTAATTATTGTACTACGAGTACGTACAACCGGGGTGGCGCCCTAAGGTATGGAGTTAACCCCGATTCGTTGTATGTACGCAAGCTATGAGTCTAGACCGCTGTGATTTGTTGATGGTGTTGCGAGATTGCTATTGGCCCATCCTGGGCTTGAACCCTGTTACTGGCAGCGGATGCAGACTTTTTCTTTGCACACTTCATGTCTCATAGCTAGTTTCTTCCTTATGATCACACTGTTCATTCATTTCTGCAGCCTTTGCCCTGCAATAGATAGACTTGTGTTTCGTCCGTCAGCCATGTCTTTGATTCTAGATGGCGAGCGGCGACGAAGTATTGAGCTCGAGATGTGCGTGGTCCAGGCATGAGCCTCTCAGCTCGCCACCATCATGGGGGAGACCGCCACGTGAAACAGGCCTTCACGCGCTAACGCAGAGCCACGGCCCATTCCGTTCCATTCACACGCGTACGCTATCTATATAGTATATGTTGTCATGGGGGGGGAGCTAAATAATACTGTGCCACAGCTGTTCTGGCCATCTGGATCTGCCCTCGCGGCATTGAGCCTGTGCGCTATCGCTCACATTGGAAATAGCATACATTGCTAGTCACGATAAGCACTCTATTCGTGTTTCACAGCACGATTCTTAGAAAAGGGGAGCAAGCTCCATATTAAAATGTCACTGAGTAAGTAGCTACGGCACGGAAAGGAAAGGGACAGAGAGAGCGCTGCCTTGAATATATTTATTTTGATAAATCTCTCAATTCTGTTCTGCAGAAGTCGTTCCATCTGTCACTTCCATCACTTTTATCTATATCCTGCGATACAGACCAAGTCTTTCCAAGCCCTCAATCCTCCACAATGCATTCTACAAGTCTCTTGTTGATCTTCTCTCTTATTGCCTCGGCATATACCGCCGAGGTCCTCCTCTACGCGACATCACCTGTTTGCAGGCCGACATCCATCACTCTGCGCATTAACGTCCAGGAGGGCCCTGGTGGTCCATGTGTGCCCATCCCTGGCACGGCGCTCTATACAGCGGGCAGGCTTGGCACAGCCGGCCCTCAGATGAGACTCAAGATCTTCTCCTGGCATGGTGCCAACCGTTGTGGTGGGGAGCTCGCTGAGGGATCAGGCGCGGACAGCTGCGTTACCGACGTAGGACAGAGCCAGATCATCAGTGGTGTCGGCGTCTTGACTGGCAATGCGCGCACCGAAGAAGGTGACGCTGTGGCCGAGGCACTGGACGAGGCCCATACGGCCGGCGTCGTGGCTTACGGATATGCCGACGGCAAGACCCTTCACGAGATCCACCGCGACTCAGAACACGCCGCTGGGTACCTCAAGCTGAAGACGGATCAGGAACGCTCTGAGTAAGTCGATAATGATCTCTTTGATTCTCTCGCCCTCTAAAGGCCGAGATACCGTGATCTGGAAGTCGTATATTCATATGCTTACGATTGCCATAGCTACATTGTCAAGCACGCCGATTATAGGCGTCCATGGGATGGTTTGCCCACTGAGGAGGCGGGCAAGGACGAGCTATGACGTGTATGATGCTCAGAAAAGCCTCGAGCCGATGTCTAAAGACCACAAAGCAATGAAAACTAGTTCTACGTCGCTCTAGAGGTGAGCTGAGTATATCTAGAAGATTGTGGTCATTTGGAAATACATGTCCATGCTTTTATACAAGTCTATCAAACCTTAGATATATCGAGAATACTCTATTTTTCTAACCTCGGTCTATAAAGATCTCGTCTTTCAAGGTGCTTGAATATACCCGCAGGTCTATCAGCTACATGAAGTGATTCGCTAAGCTAATAAGCTGCTGTCGGTGATAGCGACACGGTTTCTGGCTGCCCAACGCTTACACTTGCCTGGTATCATTTGACTGTATGTGAGCACAAGCTACCCCGTGTACGGCTCAGAAGCAAACGGACGATTTTGTTTGCATCGATGATCATCAGACATGGAGTGTTCATTTGCTGCCACTAAGTGACGTTTCCCGGTTAGTACAACGGGGCTTTTGATGACAATACATGCTCCTGGCCCTCCATCTCCATTCTGGATGTCTACCAGAGTCAACCTATGGTGTTTGCGCTTCTTTCAAGTCTTTCTTGATTACTTCTTGGCCAGAATTGCTGACCGACAAAGCCCCTTCCACTTCACAAAGCGTATATTATTGATGGTAGTCACTTATGAAACCTTGTATGGTCCTTTCTTCCCACCAGGCGCTAGTAGATACACCCCGTTGCCTACTGAGAACATGCGTCCCTGTATGGCGACTAGTCAGTGGGTAGGCAAGTATAATCAATAAGGAAAAAACCTAGTGTCTTACAAGTCTTAAAAAGAGTTTATAACTTGTTATGGTCGATGATAAAGGCGTGTAATAACTAAATCATTGTTAGAGCAGTTAAATTACTGCGAAACTTACGATTTACGATGTATAATATCTTATAAAGTTGAAGATGAACTTAAGATTCTTTGTGCTTTAATAAATTTTTCATGAAGTATTATGAATGGGGATTAGCTAAGTTCTCATGCGATTCTAGATTGCTCATCGCAGTTGGGTTATTAGTAAGGTGTTGAAATGGGTAGCTGGTAAAAGCCGATGGCTGGGTATAACGCCCTACACTTATATGCTATATAAACTAAAGTACTCTTTTCTACTTCTATATATTGAATAATTCTATGATCTATAGAATAATAATAATATTAACTATAACCTATTATTTAATAGGTTATAAGCTTAAAAGCTTATAACTATATATTATCTAATAAATCTACTATTATTATTATTACAGTTATTATTATTATCCTACTATTATTAAAATATACTGCTAACTTTTTTATTAAGTTATATCTACTAGAAATATACTATTACTTTATATTATTACTTACTTAATTAAAACTATACTTTAAAAAGCGGGTTATTCGCTATTTTCTTATAAAAGCTTTAATATAACTATATTAATAATATACTAAATAAAAAAAAACCTTTATCTTTAAATTAAACCTTTTTATATTACGATTAAAAAAATTAATTTTTATTAAATATTTTACGATATTTATTAATAAATATTTACTGTTTAATTAGTTAAAACTAAAACTTTATACTAATTAAAAACATAAACTACTAAATAGTATAAAAAACTTTATAATTATTATAATAACGAAATCATTTATAAAAAAAAACAAAAAAATAAATATAATATTAAAAACGTTTTAAACTTAAAAAAGTATAAAAGATTTATTTATAAATATTAAAATTTTTTTAAAATATAATTTTAAAACTTAACTATTTCAAATATTACTTTACTTTTAATTCTTTAATAAAACTAACTTCTTACACGTTATTAAAATAATAAAGCATTATATATCCGCATAATTTTATATATATTTTAATCTTTTTAAAAAAAACTACTTAGATATTAACTACATGCTTAATTTACTTTCTACTTATTTAAGCTTTTTTGTTTTAAAAAACGTATTATTTATATTTATACTTAAAAACTTAAAAAACGTCGATTTATTTATTTTTAAAATTATTACTTAAGAACTTTTATTAAAACTTATAAAAATATTAAACTATAAAACTTTATTTAACAAATTAAGTTTATTTATATTATCATTTTTAACTTTTTTTATAAATATTAATATTACTACTAAAACTAGCTTTTATTACCTTTTAATAATTTTTATAATATTAACTATTAATACTGTTTAAAATATTTAATAATATATAAATAGAACTATAAACCGTTTTTATACTTAAATCTCTAACAGAATATTTCCGCTTTTTAAAAAAAATAACGGACTATATTAACACGTTAAAGTATAAAAATTACTTATTTAACGGAAAAAACGTTATTAAACTAATCGCTATACTAAACATATAAACGGGAGAAAATCTATATAAAGCATAAAAAGCCTAAACAATAAATTAACAGAAAATTCTAAAAAATATTAAAATCCGCTTAAAGAATAATCTAAAAAAAACATTAAAATTATTTAAAATAGCTAATCCTGATTTAACCGTTATAAATATTTAAACATACTTACTAAACACTTATTAACTAATTAAAAGTACTATATTTTAAAACCTATCTATTAAATAAGAAATTACTTTTTTAAATACTAAAAAAACAGTTTTAGCATTAGCTTCTAAGCTATAATCACTTAAAACAAAGTTTAAAAACCTATTTACTACTTACATAATAAAAAAACTTTATTTAGTTATAAAATTCTTAAAATTTTTAAATAATAAATACTTATATTTCGTTTTTATTTTTTTTATAAACAAATATTTTTATGACTATTATAAGTAATAATATAATATAAGTTTAAAAAGCTATATTTAATCTTGCTTTTATTAAAATATAATAATAAAAATAAACAAAAAAAGTTTAAAACTAAACTATCAAAAATAAAGCAGTATTATTTAATAAAAAAAACTAACAAAATAAATATAAGCCTTAGAATAAAAAAATAAAAAAAAACAGTTATAACTATAATTATTACATAAAAGTAAGATAAAAAATTATTAATTACTTTTTTAAAACCTGTTTTTAAAAACATTTTAAACTAGTTTTAACTACTTAAAATTTTAAAAGCAAAAATAACCCTAAAAAATATAAAACAGATAAAACCTTAAATATATAAGCTAAACTAGCTTTATAAAATATAAAAAAAACTAATAATAAACTAACTAAAAAAAAAATCTTTCTAGTTATTAAAAATATAACACTAAAAAAAAGCTTACTACTATAAAAGCTTAGTATTTTTAATAAAATATTTAGTAGTTTTAACTTTATTAAATTTAATAAAACTTATATAAAAAATTAACTAATAAAAAATATTAAACTACTATATAAAATACTTTTAAACTTTAATATTAAATAAGCATTAATAAATCTAGAACTTTTAAATATGCTTAAAAATAAAGTAAACTAGTTTATATAATAATTATCCTACTTTATTATTTTAAATAATAAATATAATTAATTTAATTTTAATAATAAGTCATTATTTATTTTTTTTAAGCTATATAAAAAACTACTAGTTTATAATATTAATAATATAATAATAATATTAAAAAAATAAAGCATTATAAAATTCCTTACTTTAATAAAAAAACGCATTAAAAATATAATTATTAATAATATTACTTATTATTCTAAACTTAAAATAAATTTTATTTTAATATTATAACTAGCAAAAAAAAGCAGTAAATTTTCTTTTTATTAAAAAGAAGCCTAAGCTATAATTAAAAAGCACATTTTTTTTATAGTATATAAAAATAAAAGCTTATATATAATTAATTAACTAGATAAATTCTTAAAAATAATAGTTTTAAATATATTTTTTTAAATTTATTCTTTTCCTGTATATAACGTTAACTTTTTATTAAAAATCTAGTATAAAAAACTTAAACATTTTATTAATAAAAAATTACGTAAACTTATAAAACTTAATAAAAAAATAAAACTATAAACTAAATATTATTTTTATATAGCTTATATATAAAAAAAGTTTATAATAAAACTTTATAAAAGCAATTTTTACTAAAAAACCTACAAAATAAAATTACTACACTTAAATAAAGTAAGAATATTAAAAAACATGCTAAAAAAATACAACAGTTTAATAAAGTAGCTTATTATAAAATATAATTATAATAAAAAATATTAGTTAATATTATTTAAAACTTTAAATAAGTAGTTTTAAACATTTAAAAACTTTTTTATATATAAAAAGTCTATTAAATTATTAATATAATTTATTATATTTAATAAACTAGGATTTTATTTAAAGTAAAACTTTATTAAATATTATATATATATAAAAATTATAATTTATTATAATTTTATAAAATAAAGCAAATTAAACAAAATAATAAAAAAACTTTTAAAATTATTAAAAAACTTTATTAAATAATTAATATTTACTGTTATTAGCAAAAGTGTTAACTTATAATATTAGCTTATTTTTATTAAAACTATTACTTATATTAAAAACAAATAATAGTTTAAAAAAATAAACAAAGAAAATATAACTTTATTTTACAAATAATATAGCTATATATTAAACTACTAGTATATAGTTATAATAAAATTTAAAAAATATTATCTTTTAAACTAAAAACTAAACATATTAAAATTAAAAACTATTTTATATTAAATATTAAGCTATTAAAAAAATAGCATTTATAATTATACTATTTTTAAATTTAATAATTTTAAAGTAGTTAACGTTAATAATATAAAATTTAAAGAATTATATTTATATTTTACTATAAAAAAAACTAAATAATAAATTAAAAATATTTTAAAAAAGTGCTATATAAAAAGCTAAAGCTTAGTTATTTAAACTAAAAATAAACAAAAAAAAAAGATAACTTCGTTTTTAATCGATCTTATTTTATAAACTAAGTTTTAATATTAAACTTATACTAGCAGAATTATTTAAATAAAACTAACAGGATATATTAAAAAACTATACAGTATACTAGTACTACTTAAAAACTAAAAACTACTAATAAGTTTAATATATTTAAGCACGCTAATAAAAAAAATAAAAACTTTAAAAAGTTATTATTTTTTAAAACTTAATATAAAAAGCTTTAATTAAGTATATTATAAAATAACAGTAATATTAAATATATATACACTATTTATATTAGTTTTTAAAATCGTTATTATAGCTTTATTATTTATAATAATAACTATTAAAATAAAACTTACAATATATAATTAAGCTTATAAAAGCCTTTAAAACTTATAGTAATATAAAGCTATAAACTCTAAATACTTGTTTTTAGTAAATAATTAAACTTAAATATTATACGATTTTTTTTTTAAAAAATACGCTATAAAAAAGAAATAAGTTTATAAAATTAAGCGTAAAAAGCATAAAAAAATCACTTACTATAAAACATGCTAAATAGTTCGCAGTTTTAAATAAAAAGCAGGCAAAAACTATAATAAAACGTTTGCTTTAATAGTTAAACTTATAAGCTATAAAGCTATATTTACTATAATTATAGCTTTAAACTTAAAAATTAAACAAATAAACGTTAAAACCGCGTTTTTATATAAAAACGTAAAAAAAAAAGTTTATATAATCTAATTATTTAGTTTTAAAAATAAAAATTAACTTAAAAAAATATATAAACTAAATAAAGTACTATATAATTTAAAACAAATATTAAAAGTATAGTATAAAATACTTGCTAACTTTTTTAATATTTTAAAGTTTAAACTATTAAATATAAATAATAAAATATTCGCAAAAAAATATATTTATATTATAGTATATATAAACAACTTATTAATTATTAAACTATATAAAAATAATATTTAAAAAATTAAAAACGTTTTAAATAAAAGATTTTAAATAAAAAACTTAAAAGCTTGCTTTTTTTACTTAAAAATGTTTATTATAAAAAATTATAAAAATAAAACTTTATATTTTAGTTAAAAAGCTTACTTAAAAAAAATAATTAAAAAGTTAAGTTAATAAAAAACAAGCATATACGTTATACTAATAAAAACGTTTAAAGTTTTAAAACTTTATAATATTTATAAAACTACGAAGTTTAAAATATAATAATATATTAAAACTATTAAATATTTAATATATATAATATTAAAAACTTAATTAAATATAGTATATATTATATTCTATTTTAGCTAATATATAAAAAACTTTATTTTAAAGTATATTAAAAGCGTTAAACAAGTATTAAAATATTTTAAAAGTACTATTAACTTTAAATTATAGTACTTTAAAAAACTATAAAACTTTATAAAATAAACTAATACTAATTAAACTAACTATACTTAAACTAAATAATCTATAATAAAATATATTTTTAATATAAAAAGTAGTATTATTAGTTAAAGTTCTAAAAAATAATAAAGCATAGTTTTATTTTTTTATAAATCTAAAATAATAAAATAAACTTAAACAATAAAAAAAGCTATTTAGCTTTAAAATCTAATAAAAAAACTAAACGCTATAAAATAAAACCTTTTTACTATAATTATCTACAAAAATAATTAAAACGCTATTATTATAATAAAAAACTTATAGTTTTATAGTAAAATAAAGCATATTTTTATATAGCAAGTATTCTATAAAAAAGCTACTAAAAATAAATATATTAAATTTTAATAAATTCTTATTGCAGAATAAATCGCTAATAAACTTATAAAACTACTATTAAAAAATAAATTTATAGTTTTTAAAAATGCTTTAAACTTAATTATATAATTTAAGTAAAAAAACAATAAATAAACAACTTATAATATTAAATAATTATATATACACTTTAAAACTTAATTAAAACTAACATTTACTATACTTACTATTAATACTTAATTATTATTTAATAAAAAATAACCTAATACTAAAATAAAATATACTATTTAATTTCTTTTTATTTTAAGATTTAAATAATACTAATATAAAGCTAAATTAACTAGTATTTATAAAATATACACTTATTTAAACACTTACTTTATAGAAAACACTGTTTTATAAACACTTTTATTAAAGCTTTAAGCTTTAATAAAAAAAGTAAAAACTTTTTTAAACAATACTTTATAATCGCTACTAAACTTCTTTTTTTTAATAAACAATATCTAGACTTTAACTTATTTTTAATAAGCTTTTATTTAATTTAAAAATTTTAAGTGCTAAAATTAAAACATACTTAATCTAGTTCTAAGCTTTAAATAAGCTTTTATTAATTTTAATACTAAACTATTTACTATAACCTAAACAAAGCTTAAACTTATATATATACTTTTATTTAATCTTTTTTTATAATAAATAAAATAAAATTAACTAGTTAAATTATATACTAAACATATTATACTAAAACACTTACAGCTACTTTATAGAACTTTATAATATTAGTAAAAAGTTCATAAAAATAATAGTATTTAATATATTAAATAATACCCTTATAAAAAACAAGTAAAAGTTAAGAAAATAGCACGTATTTTTATTTACTATAATTAAACAAAAAAAAAAAACAAGCAAGATAATATTACTATAAAACTATAATTTAAATAATTATTAAAAAAAAAGTACTTAAATTAAAAAACTTCTGTTTAGTAAATAAGTTATATTTATTAATTACTTACAGAAAAAAAAGAACATAAAAACAGCTAAAATCTAGTACAATACTAATAAAAAATAGAGTAGTTAAAATAAGTATTTACAGCACTTACTAATCAAGTTAATAAAATAAGCACAGTTAAAAGACTTGCCCTATATAAAAACGGAAGATTTAAGATTTAAAAAGTGTATTAAACTCCAGTTTTAAAAAAAAATAGTTATAATAAAAAATAAAGATAACTTTACTTATAGTAACGGTATAGTTTAAATAAAAATGTTAAAATAAGTAGCTAATAAAAGCCAATAGCTGGATATAACGCTTTACACTTATACGCTATATAAACTAAAGTACTCTTCCTTACTTTTATATATTAAATAATTCTACAATCTATAAAATAATAATAATATTAACCATAACCTATTATTCAACATAAGGTAACGAACCTAATTCAGGATATCGGTAAATCATGATACAGACTGTTAAAATGGCGTAATGGATACAACACTCGGCCATCGTGTGCGGATTATAGGACGGGTGCTTTTTACGAACCGATCACAAGATGTTGCTGTTACTAGATTGTTTATTATGGACGCGACTGTTGCGAGATTCTTTTCTTGTAGTACTATCTGGTTTTACGACAAGATTAATGGACTTGACGCAAATGATCCTTTCATAAATCACGTAAATCATACACACCAGAATAGACGTTCAATACTGGCTCGCTTAATTCTGACACATTACGCCATTCAGTCAAACGATGAATATTGTATACCCCCACTATTGGGGGCTATATTCTGACACCTGCGCTTTGTTACCTCGCATCGAGATTGCATCGAGGTCTTTTTGCCTGGCCCACCTATCTTGTTACAGTATCCTTCTGTGGACCGCTCCTCATACTGTGCCGTTTTCGGAAGATAAAGCCGTTGCTGTGCAATGTCCACTGTGTCCCAACTGTGCGCCAAGTGCGCGGGCTTGGGATTGACGCGCGACGACTTTGACAGCGTGCCATTCCTGCCCGGCAAGTACCACAAGGTCATCCTCTCAGGCACCATCGGAGAGCTTCGACTGAAAGAATCCCAGTGCTTTCTATGTCGGCTCCTTCTCAATGCTCTGTCTCGGAACCTCGCCCAGCAACCAGATGTTTTGGGGCAGTGGGATCGCGAATGGGAGGCCAAGTGGTATCGGAATACGGCCGAGTATGACCCAGCGACAAAGGATGCAAAAGACATGTACGGCTCGGCGCTCTACCCCAGGCTGAAAGACGAGCACAGCCCGATGAACCACGGCATACAGTTGGTAATCCCGCCTGGAGAGTCCAAGTTCCTTCGGGCGCGAGAGGTATCTCCAACCCTAAACATTGAGTTCATCAAGACAAGCATCAGCAGGTGCCACACCCAGCATGGCATCAGTTGTGTGGCCACGTCTCTCTCGGTCACAGAACACCCTTTTTCCGCCCCTGGCTTCCGGGTCATAGACACGACAAGAAAGTGCTTAGAAACTCTCCCACAAGCGCATGACTATGTGGCGCTGAGTTACGTCTGGGGAAAGACAAACATTCCGAGCTTGTCAAAAGCCAACCTTCGCATTTTTCACGAAGACGGAGTATTCGATCGCATAAAACTTGCGAGGACGATCAGAGATGCAGTTGACCTCACAGCGAAGCTAGGTTTCCGTTTCCTCTGGGTCGACGCCATCTGCATTGTCCAAGACGATCATGATGTGAAGGAGGAGCTCATAGCGAACATGGCTGTTATTTATGGCAATGCGGCTCTGACTATCGTAGCTGCATCTGGGACGCATGCAGATGCCGGGCTTCTCGTAGGCAGCCAGCAGAATCGAGCCGCCAGAGCAGTTGTCACAGAGAAGTTCGGCAAAGGACTAACCCTGGGTGTCTTCCCACATCTTGATTATGAGCTCATGGGGTCAACGTATGGTCAACGTGGTTGGACGTATGTATCTAAAGCCCCTTAGTATGCGGCTGCTGACGCCATCAAGTTACCAAGAATCCTGCCTGTCGCCGCGTTGCCTCATTCTCTGGGATGGCTTGGCGTACTTTATGTACCGCGCTGCGGTCTGGCGTGAGGATATGGATGTTGTGTCAGATTGTGTTCAGCCATTTTATAGTGCCAACACGATGGGCAAGACAACGTCAGAGTGGCCACTGAGACGCTTTGCAAATCATGTCAACGCGTACACATCACGCAACCTCACCTATCAGTCCGATACCCTTCGGGCCTTTAATGGTATTCAAACGGCACTGGCGGCGTCAATGGGAAACACTGAGATGCTTTTTGGACTCCCAGTCGCCGCCCTGGACTGGGCCCTCCTTTGGAGGGGTGCCCCAAATAGCACACTCAAGCGAAGGCGCGGGTTCCCAAGCTGGTCGTGGGCTGGGTGGTGCGGCAGCATTATCATGGCTCAAGACCATTTCAGCGAGTTTGACCAGAAGTGGCTTCGAGAGCGGACCTGGCATCAATGGCACTTGGGCAGGCTTGTAGAAGACTTTGTTGGAGCCATGTTTGAGTTTGTGCGACTCCAAGACAAAGAGAGCAACAGCAGTACCCCCGACAGAGGAACAAGTAAGTCAAAATGGCCATAAACTGCCCTAAAATCTGACTCCCAGCCTAGCCCTCGATGATGCCAGTGATGTCACTAACGACACCTTCATGCCCCGATACGGCCCGGCGCTTACGACTCCCCGCTGGCCTGCGCTTGAGGTCAGTGTTTCTCCTGAGTATCGTCCAAAATCGAAACATGCGGGAAAACACACTAATGCAACAGCCTTGTGCTTCCGCGCATCAATTTTCGATTTCCGGATCAAGTTCGGCAACGACGACGACAGTAGACCTGCAGCTGATCTAATTCTCCAAGAGGGCTCAAAAGTGCGGCCATTCTCAATACTGGATGATGACGGATGTGTGTGTGGTGGCGGATGGGACCATTCGGGACAGCTCGACAGGCTTGCCATAGTTGTTCCAATGTCCTGGGCTGGCCCGAGCTCGGTTAGCGCGAACATTTCCAGTAGAGACGAACTGAAGCTGGAGGAGCTTTATCTGCAGACAACCCAAAACGACTCAAAGGACGGCGAGGAAGTAATGGGAGAATGGCACGAGTGGGAGTTCCTTAACGTCATGATAGTTGAGGATACCTCTGGGGAGTCTAGCTCTCATGAGTTCGTTAGCTCTCTTGGGTTCGTTCCATTTGGAACTTCAACTTCAACGGGCATCTGCGAACGTCGAGGAGTAGGGGTGATCCATTGTATGGTCGATCGCCTTTACTACCCTAGATATTGCGATGTTATCCTACTCTAATCACCCACACGGCACCTACAGAGCACCTACAGAGCACCTAATATTAGATGCCGGAGTCGCTACAGGTATAAATATTAGTTGCTGCAGCGTGTGTATCGAATGTTTTAATGCACTACTTGAGTGCTTACACTGTCTCATAATGAAAACCTGCTGATTTTTTATTTAGACTTGCTCCTCGTGGGTTTTAAAATACTGCACTAGAGATCTAATTTCTAATTGAGGCAACTTTATGTATGATCTGACTGACTATTAGATCATAGAGGTTACTATAAGAGCGCACCGTGTATGTCTCTAAACTAATTACTAACGTTTACAGCGAAAACCACTAAACTTCCACAGCATTATCTATCATACCTGGTTGATATCGTTCAGCAAGATCCCCACTTTGCCGCACTTCCATGTCTCTCTCTACAATCGCATCTCGCCCCCATGTCAAACTATTTCTTTCTAGTGCCAGTATGAGATCCATCCCTGGACTATATCAAGAGAGCTGCAGCTACCACACAGCCAGCAGCGATACGACCATCAGCTTTACTATGACCACTAGCCACTCCGCGAGTAGGTCGTGGGGGGAAAGAGATGGCAGTGAAGGTAAAGAAGTCGTCAATTTCAATTGACGTGGTGGGACTCGAGCTGCCATATGTTGTTGTCGCACCACTACCACTACCACTTCCGGTGCTATCGCAGTCGTCCCCATAAGCGCAACACGAGCCACTGCTTGCGTAGAAGGAGATGCCATTGCTGCAACAGGTCGCAGTGGAGAGTATGCATTCCGCTCCGCAAGCCAGGTCGCCTGGTTCGCATGTCGCTGGGCCGCCAACACCACTACACTAAGGTCGCGATATAGGTGAGTAAGGAAGCCATAGATGTAGTGATGGAGTGGTTGGATCATTTTCGGAGAGTGAGACCTCCAAGGTCATGCTTAACAACCGCATGGAATCGAGAAAGGGGGAAAGGGAGAAAGAGGGGGGGAGGGGACAGGGCCGCCAGATCATTAAGATCAACTTACAGTTTTGCCGTTAGGACAGCATCCGCCGCTCACACAGTACGTTCCTGGATCACACGTCTCGCCCGAGCCATCATCGCAGCACACCCTCCCAATAGTCATACATCCATCTTCGCAAGTCGTTTTGCCGGCAGGACATGTCGCTAATATGTGGTCTAGCGAGCTTTGGCTGTTGAGGAGAGTAAGCCGTGTTCGAGGTATGGCCGTATCAGCCAACGCAAGTGATGCGAACAGGAAAATGGCCCACGCAAGCATTTTGATATGGAATATTATGAGAAAGTGCAATAGAACGAAGAGAGAGTGAATGTGTCGATTTGAGCGGCGGGGTTGGGAGACACATCGGTTTTGTGGTCACGAAACTGGAGAAGATCACCCCTTATAATACCTGTCTCGTCCGCCCTGTACCGTCTCTACGGTGACAAGCTGAAATCATATGGCTCATCAGAACCGTCTGTTGATCCTGTGCAACTCGATGCCAAGACGTTGCAATTGGCTCGTGTGCGTAGTAGTGGACTGGGGTTAAAACGTATCTAAGCCTCATAGGACTATCACGTTTTCTCCAAGCACATGTACGCTATATGCAAGCCGCATGCATGCAGTTCATTAGGCTTCTTCCCCGTTGGCACTAATGAGTGGATTGTTCGCTCGCCGGTCTGTTGAATGTAAAGTAAAGGTGGAGCCCGGATTTCATTATCTCCAACTGCACACTCGTTTCAGCCGATTCTTGGCAAACGGCAACAAGCAAAGTAAACCCGATATTTATTTGAATCTCTTCAAAACATGATAGTGTAGTTGCTGTGCTTTTAAGATCGTCATGAGGTATCTGAAGGTACTAGCTTAACCGGGGGCCTGGATCCTCGGTTCTTTCGAGGCTCAACAACTAGGTCATGATTTCTATGCATACCACAGAAAAATGGCGCGGAAGATTAACAAGCCAACAGGAAGGTATGATCGGATTTGAAGAGGGCTGTGCTGGAATTGCTGCAGAGGGATAGGTAGGCTATGAACATGTTGCAACCCTAGGAACCCTAAAACACCCACGATAGGTGGCAACCCCTACCATTGTACAAAATGTATTCTGTATCACAAAGTACAAAGGAGTGAATTCATGACAGGGTGCGGATGGCCGCCGACAGTAACCGGGCAATACGGGCTGTAATGGGACCCTGCATTCACAGTTTTCGCCCGTGGTGGCAAATTATTAAGTGATCACAATCTACAATGTAGGATTCCGGTCTCATTTTCCAATAATCTTTTCTTTTCATAAGACTACAATGAGGCAGAGCTAATCGTAGTAACGGTTGCAAGGCTCTGTCGTACTATATAGGTCCCAGAGACCGGAAAGGATGACCTTCACTATTGGAACTAACTCACCAACAAGAGTTGAAATAAGTATACCGGGTTATAAAGCGGAAGAAAGTGTCAAAAAACGCTTGACGGGGTGTTTCTAGAGAGACTTCTATGTGAAACTAATACATGACTAATTTACGAACCAGCAAAAGGACAGGCTCGATGGCAGGCCTAGAACAAGGATAGGGGACAGGAGGGTTTACAGGATGCCCTACAGTACGAAGTACAACCCCTAGGATCTATTCCTGCGCGAACCACGGCGAGGTCCTAGTTTTTGCCTCGAAACCTCTACCCCCGCATATGTGAACGAGGCAGCCTGTTCTGCGAGACTTACAGGATCAACCTCTTATACCCCTAACGCTTTCGATCTCTGTGCTTGCATCACCAATGTCTGGATTAGTAGAGGGGGGGCGGACGGAACGGGCACCCATCTCACGAGGAGTCTCAGAAGCTATCGATTCTCCCCTCCTAGGCCGAAGTCCTACAGGATGACAACACCGTCAAGATTGCATACCACGTCGACCTAGTACGAGGAACAGTATGAGAACATTCGGGATCTTGTCTAAAATCTCCAAGAAGGTTCGGGCAGCGTCAAACAATCTGCCATCTCCGCCTGGGACGGTGAACTGACTTAAAATAGCCGGCTCAACAAGCTTTCCACCCGTATTTCTCACGGTTTTTTACGATTTGGTGTTAAGACGGAAGCCATCAACCAATCTATCTCAAGAAACAGCTGTGTTTGCCTGTGTGTGCGCACGGATGAAGCTCAAGGGGAGCAGGCAACACCATGCAACTATACCCAGCCTATTGAGAGCACGCACCGCTTCCAGTCAATTCAGTGCGGCAACGATTCTCACCCTAGCTAAGAAGATGGAACAAGGTTACCTCGTTTTGAATCGTCACCGTTACAACTACGCGTCGTCAACCGAACGACTCTTGGTACTTATCGCAACTAAGGAACAGAATTGCCCAGACAACTCAGCTTTCAAAATCTTATCCCAATCTTTTACGTCGGGAAGCATGGGAAAGCCGAAAGGCGTTCTTATTAAGTACGTACCCGTGCCTCATATCCCGTATCAAGCACTCACACGAAGTTCTTAGCTCTAGGGTCGGTTAAAAGAGTCCACGACTTTGCCTCGCACGCTTTCCACGCCAAATAGTTCAACCTACCCGAGTCTCCTGCAGTTAACCATGGAACAATTCGATGGTGTAAGAGACACAAGGCAACACGAATCATTCCGAAACTCAATATCCCCATTCTGAGGGCGAATCCAACTAACGATCGAGAAGAACGATGCACCGCATAGGGAGTTCGTAAAAACAGACATACCAATATGACCCACCGGACAAAAGGACCTATGCAACACGAGTCGCCTAGGCTAGATGAGACAACTGGTGACGAAGAACCCAAAGACTCCTGGTTTAATATGCGTTACTGTCTTCAGATCTCAGAGTTGTCACCGAATGTAATTCATCAGTCATCCGGGGCAAGCGCCAACACATCAAAATCACGGCCGAACTGCCTATTTTCTTCCCCATATCGTTCGTATAAACCTTGTTCCATATCGAGAAATCTTCTTGAAAGTCTTCATTTTCTCCTACTAACGCGCACCGGCCGTCTTTTCGAGCTGATGATCACGCGACAAGATTCTTTTGCTAGTCCTAAGTAATCGCTCAATGCTGGGCTTCTCTAGATTGTCCACGATGGGCCGTAATTAGTTGCTTGAGACAGCCCGTTTGTTCTATTTGGCAAGCAGTGACTACAGTACCGAAACGGCCCAACTACCCTCGCGACTTGGCGTGTCAGAACTGCTTTACAAACAGAGGGCCAACTAAAGGAATGCGCGCAGTAACAAAGACCAGACCTCGAAGTTAAAAGAGCAAGGGCTTGAAAGATACAGCATTTCCACAATGACAACATCGTCGATTAATACTACGAACACGCTAAATAAAGCTCTTCATTTCTTCCCATAAAGCCAGGGATAGAGAGAACTTGTCGCAACTGTCGGCTATTCCGTGACCATTACCATGAGATGTTCGTCCCAACTGTTCTTCAACCTTGCTGTTTGTTATCCTATTCCCCTACATCTTTCCCAATTCCACGAACTGAGTGATGAGGCTGTAGCCGTCTCAACCCCTCTTCTTAACCTTTCGCCTTCTAGTCTTACAACTTCCTTCCTACCACTACTTTTCTTAGCACCTACTGTTAGTGCAAATATAGGGCTACCTATATAATTTCTATGCGGTATTTTCTGCTTGCACTAACAAGCCTTAAAAAAGGTAGTCTTAAAAAAATTCTAGTTTTAGTATAGTCGATAACAAGCTATAAAATATAATCTAAACTTTTAAAAATAAAGCGTATACTTAACGCTCGTTACTGCTACGTATAATATGCTAGTATATAAGTCGGAACTATAATACTATGAAATAAAAAACCTAGGATTATATATAACATAATAACGAGTACGAAACTAAAACTATAACAACGAATACAACTAATACACTCTTATATCATTATATCTTAAAATCGAAACTAAAAAGCACTGTTAGCACTTATTTAAGTTATCATGGGTTTTCTTTAAGAGGTTTTACTGAAATAAGCACGAGAGGTCATGTTTTATTAAAATAAAAGGAAGTAACTACTAAAGCGAATAATTAAATATAAAAGTATAAAGTACAAAATCAAAGCACGAAAATAAAGCACGACAACTTAAAAAAAGTAATCGCGAGCTATATACACCGCTCGCTCTTAAAGTTAAAAACTAAACATGCTTTTAAGAAAATAGCAAAATCCACGTTTTATATACCTCCTAGAAAGTTTTAAAAATACCGCAAAATTGTATACTTTATTAGATATTACCCCCTTAACGTTAAACACAATCATCATCATTAGCCCTCTAGTCTTATTAATTATTTCCGCTTCCTGTTTATTACTACAACGCTCGCTCAATGCCATCAGCACTCCCTTATATCAAGCAGCAGGCTATATATCCAGTCCGCCTATTAAACAAGCCATGCGCTTCTGGAATCTGTCTGGGATAGCCGAAGTAGGGACCCGCAATTCCTTATGCACCTCACTACCTCGACCTCAGAGAACTTCCAGACATCGAGCAGGTCACGACAAGTAGAAGCCTAGGCTAAAACAGATCGATCTCCAAGGTACCGAACACTCCGGGCCGCCATTATATTACAGCGCCCCAACCCCTTCACATTCCGCACGCCACTGCCCTTCACCTGCCGAGTATCCGCGAAGAAACAATATCGATATCTTGTCTTACAAGCTCTCCGCCAATGCCTCAACAGCCGAAAGATCAGAAGTTCACTCAGCCCATTCAGAACCTCAAACCACTTAATCCCTTCCAAAGCTACATACCAAGCTAGTCAACAGCTACAGCCAGCAGAGTGCGCTGCAAATACATGGCTTACTCGTTCTTCTCAAAGCATGATTCCTAATTCGCTTGGTACCGACATAGATCTTAATCCATAGATATCGCGAACCGACAACTTGGGCAGATTAGCACTACTCGGTTCCGTTGGTAAAATCTAGCAGGAGACTAGGTCGAAGGGACCCGAATCAGCCGTGAGAGGCTAACTGACAATTCGCTCCTGTTATTTGCGAGGCGGTGATGACTGTATACACGAATTATAGGCGTTGAGATTTGTACACATGTATGAAAGCAGTGCTATGCCTTCTGCCTCGTTGACCTTTCTGAGCCCGGTCTTCTGGCGCATCTAGGGGCTATTAGGGACCCGTTATTCCATCTCCTAAGAAGTTACAGAAGTCGTGAAAGGAAAATTCTAGGCCATGTGCTGGGCTGTAAGAGAGGTGAGATTTTCGGGGGCTTTCATTTTTCATTTAGCATGTGTTGAGAGCATACATCGTCTAGTTAGGTTTATGCTTCTGTTTACTCTGGCACATACTCTTAAATAGTTCCAGGACGCGCAGTATCTTCACTGTGAACGGTAATCACAAACTGTTGAATTTAATACGGACTAAAGCTCACCTTAAAGAGTAGGTACGCTTAACAGCACCAATACCT
Source organism: Xylariaceae sp. AK1471 (assembly GCA_023159215.1). Lineage (NCBI taxonomy): Eukaryota > Fungi > Ascomycota > Sordariomycetes > Xylariales > Xylariaceae > Xylariaceae sp. AK1471. Next base: position 123,776 of record JAJKLI010000053.1, read on the forward strand.
AGGCAAGGCCCTAGCCTACTTTACTAGATTTGTGGTTAGCACTATCTAGAACGAATAAGGAAGGGAACGCAAGTAGGGACTCTAGGACCGCCCATTCTGCTTCTCAGAAGTGCTAGCATATCACCACTTGCGGTTGGCAGGTCGATGAACCAACAGCAAGTGCCTTCAACTTTAGCGACCATCGGCAATGGCATTAAGTACCTCACCTTAAATTTGAAGATAACAGCTAACCATTTTCGCCCAGCGAATAGCTGACAGTTAGATCCACATGTCTCGGCCGTCTCCTTACTTGCGAACCCCATAAGCGTCGCGTCTCCAAGACGACCGGTAACCACCGATGTCGATGAGGTGCGGGACTCATTATATTTACGTGGCGTATTCTATGGCAGTCTTGCGGCATGGCAAACGCAGTATGTTCAGGGTATCGCGAATAAGATTACCACGTAAACACAACGATCCCGGCTGTGATGTGTTTTACTGAAGTACGAATTTTGTCAGCAGTATTAGACCTGGAGGATTTGCTAAGCGGCAGCTTCTTTATCGAGACTGAAACTTACAATGCATTCTAGTACTGCGGAAAAATCATCGTGAAAAAGATATCAGGTAATAAAGGTTGAAGAAAATGCTCAGCAATATTTCAGACATGCAAGGAAGATTCTTACGTCCGTATATTAGGCATCGGCAGGATGAGACTGTGATTGCACAACACGAAAATTTCATCTGTATAGTGCGAGCCTAGCTATCAATTCGTCTCCGTTTCCGCGTTCCCAACTCTAGAGAGTGCTTTCCAACTGTTGTAGGTTGGTCTTGTTGCTGTTGTACTTTGGGAAGTCCCAAGTCGGGTGACGAACATGGGGAATCAGGTATTGTAGTAGGTGACATGTTCTCTACATGAGTATTAAAGGACGATTCGTGTGAGTGAGGCGATGGCGAACAATGATTTGGGTCATGTGGTAGTGAGTGGCCGTCATTAGGTAATCGCCATCTCGAGCGGCCACGGAAAGGTTCATCATATCCTTCTCCTCCGTCACGAGATCTTTCTGGCTCGCGATTGATACGACCGAAGTAAAGATTGTTGTCATCACTGTAGTCATCGCTGTAATCGTCACTGTAGTCGTCTCCATCCTCGACGGGTTCCATTTTCCTCTTTCGCGGGCTCACGTTCCTACTGCGGCTTCCCCGGGGGAAAATGTGTACTTTCTGGTCCAGCGCACTACGCTTCAAATCTTGCTCTTGTCGTTCCCCCGTTTCTGGGTCGAAGATTAAAACCTTATAGTGTAATGGGCCGCTTTTAAGAAAGCGATAGATCTCATCGCAGAGGATAGCCCACGCAAAACGAGCGAAGATGAACTCTGGCGCTATGTCCTGAGGAACGAGAGAAGGCTGCAGCAGTCGGTTTTGGTAAAGGCTATGCAATTCACCATGTCCGTCGGGCAGTAGAACGTGAATCACAGGAGACGTTGGCTGAACAGGGGTGGTATGGTCAACAAGAGACATAGACTCGAGAGGAGATGCAGGTATAGGCCGATTGCGTACCGACAGTTCTTGACCCTTGTTCTCGGTCGGTGTCGTAGCCTGGCTGTTGACCTTGGGTACTATTACAAGCTGTCTCTGATCAAACATAAAATGTACATCTTTTCGTAATAAGAGCATATTCGCATCGTCGTTAATCAAGTTAACACGCGGACCTAGTCGACAGTATCGGTGCATATTATTCGCTTCGAACCAACCCATAGCCTCAGCAGGGACCAAATGCGCAATTTCTGTTCCTTGGAAATAGCCCGTGATGCGGCATTTTTGGTCACGCGTAACTACTGCTATTCGAGGATCTTCAGGGAGGCCATCCGTCCTATTACCCGTAGTCGGAAGAGATATGTTCTTCCACCCAGCAGGTAAACCATCGTGTGGGAATGGCCAATGGTCGAAGGACGAAATGACAGGATATCTGTATTCGAGGTCTTCGCTTATAAAGAAGTAATAGGGGCTATTCTTGTACGGAAGGATTCCATTTTCTGGTCGGGGCACGCGTCGGTAGCCTTCCTGACCCTCGTCCTCGCATTTCTCGCCAAACCAAGCCTGGTGCCATTTGTTGCACGCCACAATCCCGCAGGCGATTAAGGCGACATCGTAGTCAATGCCAGGCGCCGGCTCGTCCTGGGCGCTGAGGTATAGCAAGTCGTTCGCGGACTTGGGGTAGGCAGGGTGTCGGAATGAGATGCGAAGCTGGCGGCGGGGTGGCGCGTCGGTGTCACGAGCAATGGGAGGATCACAGCAGTTGCGGAACATTTGGAAGAGACGGAAAAGAAGTAAAAAAAAGCAATCGAAGCAATCGAAGCAATCGGAATTGGAACCGCAGTCCTGGCGGTACCAGCGCCGGTCGTTAGGAAGCGATAGATAGTGAATCAAGCTAAGTATTAATGCTGAAGAGGGAATAAATGGTTCATACAGAGCATCTCCATGTCTGCAACATTAAATCTGGTCAAATGCCGAGTATTAATTCATCGTGTCCAACATCTGCTTGTGTTGTTGTTGTTGTTGTTGCTGTTGATGGAAGGGCAGCGGAGCTTCACTACATCTATTGCCGTGCTTGGCTAAATGCACATGCACATAGCGAGAAATCACAATAGATGCATAGAGTATCTACAGTATAAGCATAATGTTCGAAGCAAGGACTAGCCACGCACCAGCCATGCATCAGCCACGTACCAGCCATGTACCAGCCACGTACTAGCCACAGTGCCCACAGTACCGCAACAGGGGTAGCGCCCCTTACATAAAAGAGAGGTCGTCGAAGAGTTTGTTTATTCGATAAGGAGTTGCCGTTAAGTTGATATAGATAAAAGCTCATTGAGCTACTTTGTATGTGATTTCTAGAGGTTTGGAGCGGAGAGCTATGAAAGGAAATGGCCTGCTGAGAGGCTGCTCTACTCACTCTTCTTACACGGATAATTCATCGTCCCACATGTCAGCCAGCTAGAACGCCACCTGTAATGCCAATCCAGCCCTTCCCGTCACAGTCTAAACGAAGCCCGCGATTCAGCCTAGTCGTTGTGCCGACCCCGCCCGCGCCGCGCCGAATACCAACGGCACAAGTGTCTTCGAGAATCGCTAAATGCTCCGCGGTTGTAGGCGGCTGGTCTGTACGCCATCGGCAGCCGCGACAGATGACGGATCTTGCAAATTGGGACGATTGATAGAATCCATATCGCGTTGATTTTCGGCATCGCCTATGATCTAGGTCAGCATGACCAGACCATGGCTCATAAGTAGGTGGGATCGCGTAAGAGAAAAGATCAAGTCCTCACCAATGTGTCGCCCGGCCAATATGTTTGCCTGATTCAGTCGAGCTGTGATGAAAGCCCCAATGACGGCGGCTGCTGTTGCTCCACATGCGCCTAAGACGGCGCCAAGAATGGGGCCAAGAAGTGTGAACGAAGAGGCCGCCATATCGCAGTGCTCCAGGAAGATGTACTTGGATCACAACGCCAACTAACTAACGGAGTCGAATACAGCCAAAAGATGGAGATAAGCATGATGGGTATATATACAGAGACAGAGTGAGGATCATAACTGTCAAAAAATACACGCTGAGCGCTACTAGTATACAAAATGGGTGACAACATGTCGCCTGCAAACCCTGTTCAGATTCTGATGTACAAGAATGAGTAGTACTATCAGATTTGCGTGAAAAAGTTCAGAGCACATTGCTCCCACAATCAAACCTTTCCAGATTTGAGAGCCCCATCATGGGCAAATATGTAGATATTTACCCGCACAATCTGACCTCAGGGGTTGTGAATCTGACGGTATTCAGATTCTAGCGCCCAACTGGATCGACATTTATGTCGGCAAGAATCCGGGCTAATACCCCTCAGCCCTCATCTGCAGACTTATAAAAAACGATAGGGTAGGGGGTTGACGTAAAATGGACTGAGGCGTTAACTAGCGATCCCTATTGGTCGATAGAGAATTGGGGAAGCTACCTAGGCACGGAGTGACAACATTGATAGCATTAAGCGATTGGTGGGATCCTGACGTGTAAACGGGCAGTACCGAGATACCCAGCAAGCACCACCGTGGCGGTGAAAATCTGATGGCGAAACCTGATGGCGAAACCTGATGTTGGGCCCTATAAGCCATCAGGATTGGGCACCTATAGGTACATTTGTAGTAGCCAATGGCCAAACCTGACGAACATCCTCTAGCATCGGGTTTTGTACAGCTATGCCCTGAAAAATTATTGCCAGGCAATGAGGCTGCACGAGTTTAGCTAATGACACCCTGGATGTGTTCTTTCAATAGTTTTTCCTACATAAGGGCCATGAAGTCTCCCTCAGGAATTACATGCCTGATATTGAGCCCTGCCCCTACACGCATTGTGACCTACTTCACTCCAGAGCACAAACCACCCTGCAATTATATATTCATGCTCAGTTCCTCTATTAGGTGTCTGGATTGTTCACAGCCGGCTCTCTGCAGTAGAACACATAATGCCTCGGGCAGCAGGAACCAGACGAATCGAGGATAGAGAATGGAACACTCATAAGGCTGAGATTGTCAGACTGTATGAACGCCATACGCTCCTCGGCGATAACGGTGTCATCATGACGATGGCGCGAAGAGGCTTTACCGCTACGTAAGTGTCTACTTATATCAATCCATTTTCCGTCCATGAAGTTTAAGTGGCCCGTTGATTAATGCCTCGCAAGGCGCGCACAATATGAAACCAGACTCCGAAATTGGGGCGTTCACAAATATAGGAAGTAAGCGGAACCGAGAAGAATCGCCCCTAGAAAGCTGCAAGAAGCAACAACTCGGATTGACCAGATGATCAGAGCAGGGAGAATTCCGCGACCTCGGCGTGAAACAGCCGAACCGCACCAGGAAGCGGAATCAGGTCTGTAACGTCATCAGAAACAAGCATAGGCACCGATGCACTAACAAAGACCACAAATCAGTTTCACCTGACCTTGACAACACAAATCAGGCTGAAGGTCTTCATTTACTAGGGGTTGAATCCGACATGGGCATACCTTCTGACGAAAATGCCGTTACGGCCGCTACTACGCCTCCGGGCATCGCGTCGATTCACAATATGCAATTTTATAGAGAGAACAACAGCTTCGAATTTGACGTCAACTACATGAGCCTTCTTGGTTTCAACCTTCCACCATCCGGGTCTAGCGTCATGGCCTTGGCCGAATCCAACCTGCATCCACTTAGATTAAACGACCGCGCTCCCAGCATACCCCCATCCCCTATCATTAACCCTAGCCTTTCCAAAGAACACTTCTTTAACTTTTCCACTTTTTTTTTGTATGACCGATCTGTCTGGGAACGCCCATTGCCGGCTATTAAGCTTGGAGGTATGATTGTCAAAAGTAAGTCGAGACTGAAATGTGCTTTGCATCCCTTTGAATGTCATGAGAGCGCCAACCTAGCCAAACACGAATGTATTCACCTGCAGGATTGATGAACCCATTAAAATTGGTTGCACGTCACATGTTTGGAAGAATATATGTTGATTTATTGGGTGCACCTATCCTGCTGGTGGATACATTGGTGCTTGGCTAGTTTGGTGCTCTCATGACATTTAAAGGAATACCGATCCTTTGATTCCAGCTGACGCTTCCCCTTTCGACAGACCTTGACTACGGACCACCTACAACTTCTACATCCAGCATGTTGACACGGACCAACGATTCCAACTTTATTTACAAATTCGCAAATACTGTGGCTGAATCAGCCTTATTCGGTAGCGTGGGCGATATTCAGGTTCCCGATCGCTTCTACTCTGTAAATGTCTTCGCCTGGGAAGACTGCAGCCAGTTGAGCTCTATCCCCGAAGCTATAGTCCCTGAGGCTCGTTTTGACGGCAGGCTAGTTGCCTCTATCATCAATGGATTTGAAGGTCTCGGGAATATCCCACATGCTGGCGTTCTCAAGTTCTTGCACAGACACCCTGCCGCGCAAGGAGAGCTATTCAAGTGTTTTAACACTCAATCGAGTCCCGTGACCAAATCATTTGCCGAGAACGTCTTTCTAGCCTGTGTGGAATCCGATAATATCGACGTCGTCAGGTTCTTGATCAACAAGAAATTGGTTGATGTAAATGAAGCCGTGTGTCATTTCGAGGGAGAGAGATACACACCACTTCAACATGCTGCCATTCATCAATCTTTTAAAGTTGTTCAGCATCTCATTAACCCAGTGGACGTAAACAAGTCCATTTCACGGGCCTGTCGATCGAATCCTCTTGACTTATTAATTCGCTACGTGGCTAGTCGCCGATCGACACTTGACGAAAACTTCTTGAAATCAGTCGATGATTTCTTGAAAGAAAAAGCTACCATTTCAATGGATCTTGTCCAAATGGTACTCACAAGCTTTGTTGACGAACGACTCGCAGATCGTCTCCTCAAGAATCTGACTGCCCAAGCACTTCACACCCTGCTCTCGCAAGAGGATCTGCTCCGATATATTGTCAAGAACCTTGCGGAACGGGACGCGATAACAATCTTTGACTTGGTTAATGACAATTACCGAAATTTAGGCGGAGAACAGTACTTGTGCCAATTTCATCAGCAGGTCGATAGTGCCTTCCACGAGGCTGCGGAGCGTGAATACAACGAGCTGGTTGGAATTATGTTACCATATGCCTCATCTCCACATAGAGCACTCCAAACAGCAATGGAGGCGGAGAACAATGTTGCCACCCAATTAATCCTGAAAAAATATCCAGACTTGGAGGTTGATCTATGCTCGGAGGATAGCGACACTATCATCTCCGCTCTTGAGTCTAACGATTACAATCTCCTTCGCGGTTTGGAGACAAGAGGCGTCTTTGATCGTCTGCGAGGTCACGAACTCGGTCAAGTCCTGACCAAGGCTCTCAAGGAAGGAAACGGGGAATATGCGACCAAAATACTAGGCCTCGATCCCGACTTCAAATTCTATGGTGACTCAACTTATGGCTTAGCTGACGGACAAATTTTTGACGTCTCTAGTGCTCTCAGTGCTGCCTTGGCCCATGATTTCCATGATATTGCATGGAAGCTCCTCTCTGTTGGTCTTACAGCTCCACGCCCAATTTTTCAGGATCTATTTCCCGCTCCTCTGCTGTACGTCGCGTTAGACGCGAAAAAACTAGACTTTGTGAGAGCCATAATGGAATATGGTGTTGACGATGGGATTTACCCGCTCCTCGAATCGGCTATTGAATTGGATCAGGATTCAATCTTTGACGATCTTTGGAAAGCCCGTCCTTCCTCGTTTATCCCTACAGAAAGCCTTTTAAAGCTTGCACTGGAAAAAAGAGGCGAGGGCTTGTTTTTCGATATTATTAAATCTAGTCCAGAAGACGCTTTTACCCGAATGAGGGGGTTAGTAGTTGCGGTAGAGTGTGAAGCTGAATCGCTGTTTGATGAACTGATTTCTTTCGGTGCTAGAGCGGATGACGACAAGGTTTTGGAAAAAGCGATTGAGAAGTATCCTTCAATGGTTAAACCACTCCTGGACCGATACTGGAAAGCCTACCCACAAGGCCGGGCTGGATATGGCCGTTCAATTATTTCGAGCGTACTTAATTCGTACCCGACACCGTATTACTGTCTATCTCTAGACGAGTTGGTTACTTGGAACCTCTTGAATCCCAATCACCTTCACCAGAAATACCCTGAAGAGGAAAATCTTCTTCTCAAGGCGATTGCAAAACGCAACTATGCCATTGTTAAGAAGTTTATTGATGCCGGCAGCGACGTCAATAGCATCATAGTTGGCAGATATTATTCAAACGAGTGTCCTTTTAAAACAACAGCTCTTCTGTCTGCTATCGAGACCGAGATTATAGAGATAGTTGAGCTCCTCCTGAACCATGGTGCGAAAGTGAACGAGCCAGCGCGGCTCGGTATCCAACGGACTCCTCTTCAAAAGGCTGCCGAAATAAACAACATCGCCATCCTTCAATTACTGCTTGATCATGGCGCTGATATCAACGCCATCCCCGCAATATTCCATGGAGCTACTGCATTGCAAATCGCAGCTATCAATGGGAATTGTGAGATAGCAACGATTCTCATTGAGCACTGGGCCCAGCAAGATATACCGCCGCCTCGTGGGATATACGGACGCTGGCCTCTGGAGGGCGCGGCAGAGAACGGCCGATTCGACATGATAGAGCTTCTCTGGAATGCCTTCGGTTCTTTCCCCGAGGAACAATGTCAAAGTGCCATGCGGTATGCAGAGCGTAATGGACATATTGGCTGCAAGGAGAGGATACAAGAGTTGATGGCAGGATCTACAGCAGCCAACAACAGATCCTTACTCATGGCCTTTGAACCCTATGAATATATGTAGTGAGCCTTTGCAGCTTACACGCCGGTGCTAGAGTGTCAAGCTCTCTCCGGAACACGGCGCAGGTTCCAACTCTGCTAGGCTAGCGCGCTATGAGTCTACGATAGTACAACGCATGAGTTTATGGCAAGCGAACGGGGAGTGACCGATCGAGGGAATGGCGCATCAAGATCATCCTGCCTTGGTCAAATACACTTGGAGAGTAGAAGAGTGCAATACCCTATCTTGAATACTCTGTTTTTAGGGAAGCACTATCGTGGAGCGATGTAATTGGCTGTGGATATTGGGAACCTAGCGTGCTGGAATGTCTTGGTCGTGATCTCGGGATTTGGTGTTCATAGTATATGATTTCCTTGCACTTAGTAACCCCTTTCCTTCTCGTCTATTGCGAAAGCGGCTTTTCATTCCTTTTGGGGTCTTCTCATTTATTTATTTTTACCTCACGTCTCTTACTTCATGGAATTTCCTTATAGAGTACGACCTAGTTATTAACCGCTATTGCAAATGGCTTATGTGACACAATGGTGTTGCCCTATATTAACGGCTGAGTATTCCAGAAGGAAACCCTAAAGCAAAGAGTTAAGGATTGTCTAGCCTATGATATTGTGCGATAGAGCAACAGTGAGATAGTATTACGCAGATAACCAAGCCTGCCTCTCGACAAAAACAGTGGGTCGCGTAGAAACTTCCATCATGGAGCTGGCTCGTCTGTACAGGTCGCAATAACAGTTTAAAACAGCTTTATCACAAAAGTCCACAATAAAGCAACATCATTATTAGCGCCTTAGTTAAGTAACATAATGTTTATTCTTAACTACTCTGTATAAATACACCAATGCACATAGTTAGTTAACAAGAGGCTCGAAAAAGGTATCATAGTGAAATGGGCAAAATAGAGTGGCGACCCGTCATTCATGACCAGAAACTGCATGGCACATCCGTCGCAAATGCATACAATTTTACGAACAGATAAAGCTGACTTCGCCTCCCAACACGTGGAAGGAAATGCATATTGAAAGTGAGATACGCATAAGACGGGGGCGGTGAAGAGCAGAAAAACAAACGCTAGTAAAATATATTAAGCAGAATTCGTAGATCGGCTCTAACCCATAAATGCCGCTACAGCTGCACGAGTGGTTGCCCCTAGTGCAAGGGAAAGGCTTGTCCGATCTGGTGGAGGTTTTCTCGCTTTGGGAAAAATGCGGTACTTGGATTGGTGGCAGCCTCAGCAAGGGCGACAAAGAGCGCCCTAATGCTAATCCATGGGACACTAATTAACATGAACTGGTGTCCCTATTATGAGACTTGACGTATATGACTGGCCGGGCTGTAGCTCGCATCTTTGGGTCGTCTTGTCCCTGTCCCCCAATCCCAATCGCATCGGCAAAGGGAGCAGTCAAGAAGCTTCCCTACTTACTTCCCCTCTTGCAATGTCCTTCTTGATTGCCCGAAAGCAAACTCGCCAGCACCAGAGCGCCCCACAGCCCAGTTCCAAGATCCCCATTGTTTTTAATTCTATCTTTTTCATCCGTGACGAGACAATTGAGAGAACAATGTTCCGAACCACACAAGACCTTATACCAAACGTCATCCGGCGACAGAAAGGTAGATCGAGACCTTATGCCACCATTGTCGGCGTCGATGGATCCCGACAAGTCGTCACTTTTGCCGACCTCGAGAATTGGTCCAACAGAGCTGCATGGTTTTTAGACAAACTTCCAGGTCAGCAGGTGCTCTACATGGGCCCCAACGACATACGATATGCTCTATGGGCCATCGCCGCTATCAAAACTGGGAAATGTGTAAGTCTTTCGTCAACAGTAGCGAGGAAGTGTGTCATTCTTAATATCATCTCACGGTACTGATGACAAGAATGTGAATACCTAGGTCTTGTACCCTTCTCTGGCAAACCAAATATCCGCAAACCAACGACTTTTCGAGACGGTTGGCTGCAAGATACTGCTATACGCACCAGAAGCCGAATCAATCCTAACCCCCCTCATAGAAGCAGTGCGTCCTAGTGTGAATTGCGTCGCCTGCCCCGAGTATGGCGGGATCACGAGCCAAGATGCTGCACTGGTATACCCATTTGAAAAGACATTCGACCAAGTCAAGCAATCCCCATTCCTAGGTCTTCATACGTCGGGTACTTCGGGACACCCTAAACCCATATACTGGAACCATCTTGCCGTGTCCTCACTAGCTTCTTTCCTTGACCCATCGATTCTGAATGCCGATGGAAAAAGTTCCAACTTGTATCGAACGCTCATGGATGGGAACGACGTTTTTGTTCCGTTTCCCCTGTCGCACGTATGTAAGCATCAAATCTCAACATGGAATCTTTTCTAAAGCAAACAACTAATTTAATACTGTTTTCCAGTTCGGAGGCATGGGTAACATGATGGGATCCATGTACGCAGACACGACGCTGATCCTCCCAGCACCAGGTACAAGGCTGTCTCCCGATAACTTTGCGCTTTTGATCCAAAATAGCGGCTGTACAGCTGCCATTGCGCCCCCTTCTCTTTTGGAAGCAATGCTACACCATCCGCTAGGCATGAATGCCTTGGCACGCCTCAGACACGTCGGCTATACAGGTGGACCGCTGAACCCGTTTCGCGGTAAAGCACTAGCTAAGCAGCTACCGCATTTGTTCACTGTCTTGGCAAGTACCGAAGGCGGAGTTTCGCATTTGGTTTCGACGAGTGACAGTTCTCACTGGAACTCGTTCAAGTTCGTCGACGTCGGACAACGCATGGACGAAGTGGCACCGGGGATCTACGAGCTGGTTTTCCCTCGCTTAGACCTCGTTAATCAAACGTACGCGTTTTTTCATACTCACCCGCAAATTCAGGAAGAATTCCGAACCTCGGATCTCTTCTCTGCACTGGAGAATGAGACTGGATGGTGGGTATACCGCGGCAGGGCAGATAACTGGATCGCCATGTCTAATGGGCTGAAGGTGGACCCAACTGAGACAGAAAATGCTATTGCATCTCACCCGAACGTCGCTGGTGTACTTATGGCGGGATCATCTCGCACTCGCTTATGTCTACTTGTGGAGCTAGTCCAAAAGACTCATGCTCACCAAGGGAAATCTAACGGCAATGGACGCCATGATGAGATGATAGGGACGTTGTGGCCCACCATTGAAGCAGCAAATCTCAAAGCACCCAAGTTCGGGCGAGTGCCGAGAGAACTTGTGTTGTTAGCATCCCCAGAAAAGCCTTTCCTCCGATCGGGGAAAGGGACTGTCCAAAGGCGACTGACTATTCAGGCATATAAAAGGGAGATTGATGATCTCTATGCCAAGGTGGAAAAGAGATTGTTTATTCATGGTCGAAATCCCACATCGTTACTCTAAGGCTGCCGGTATAAGCCCGGAGATGGGCAATGCCTGGAAATAATCGAATTTCTTTAGTCAAGTGTAAATAGGGTTAGTTGAATGAGTTTAAGATACAAGAGAGTTTCATCTCTTCCGTAGTATTCGTATTTCGGTGAGTGGGTGTCGATACTATGGTACGAAACAGAGCTTCGAAACAAACCTATCCCTTCAAATTCCTATACCTAAGTTTCGGCCGGGAAGTTCTTTTACTACAAGACAAGTCTGTGTAGGATGTCCTAGCAGTTGCGGCACCCACTTCAATAGCTCAATCTCGATAGCACTGGGGGTGTCGATCTCTACTCCGTACGTGTATAATGCATAACAGCGTCTTCGCGTGGTGGAGATTGGCAATCCTCGCGCCTTTAACAATCAATCCCATACCACATGAAAGTTCCTGTTATAAATAGTCCATGAAGCAGCAGGTGCCAGGGTCCCTCTTCGGCTACATTTGTCGCTGTGTTAATACCGTCCAACCTCTTTAATCCACCCTGCCGCCCGCCCTTGTCTGCCCTCCTTTAAACGCAATATAGCTAAAACATTGCGGGAAGTGGACCTTTACCCACTTTGCTACAGCTGCACCAACAATTATGTATTAGTCTAGTGCTTTGTAAGGGCTGTAATTAAGAGGGCTCTGTAGTTAAGAGTGAGGGCTGCGCGCAGTTGAGAGTAAGCGTACGAGTGTAATACGCGGGTGCAACGATAGAGTTTTCTTTCCTTTTCCCCCTTCCTAATCTAGCACTGAGCAGACAGGCGAAGAGGCTGGCACTAGGCTGATAATTACCTTCTTATTTTTTGGTGCAGTGAAGTGGGCAGTGGGCAGGGGTCCGCTTCCCGCATTGTCTTAGCTATAGTAGGTATAAAGGGAGGCAGACAGACAAACTTAGGGGGTGGACAGAGTAAAGAGGTCGGTGTCTTTGCCGCATGCAGGCCAATCTTGACGCTGCATTTTGTCCGTACACCATGCCCTTGCACAGCTTCCTGCTATACTCTCCAATTCTTGCCGAGCTTGTTTTCTTGTTTTTATTTCCAATGTGAGCGATAGCGCACAGGCTCAATGCCGCGAAGGCAGATCCAGATGGCCAGAACAGCTGTGGCACAGTATTATTTAGCTCCCCCCCATGCCAGCAAAAACAAGATCATAGCGTAACTGAAGGTTCAACACCAAAGTCTAATTGACGTGTATGACTTCAATAGCCCTCTAGTTCAAACTCTCTTTGAAGTTAAATGCTAGGAAATTGGCTATATAAGGGCGAGGCAGGCCACGCTGCTATTTCTAACATGGACCAAACAACAATTTCATCAAACAACTTAATCAAACAACAACTTCACCATGCCGAATTCCTTTCTTGTTTTTATTTCCAATGTGAGCGATAGCGCACAGGCTCAATATCGCGAGGGCAGATCCATATAGCTAGAACAACTATAGCATAGTATTATTTAGCTCCCCCCCATGCTAGCGAAAACAAGATTATAGCGTAACTAAAAGTTTAGTATTAAAGTTTAATTATTAAGTATAATTTTGAAAGCTTTTTAGTTTAAATTTTTCTAATATTAACTAAGCAGCTTAAAACTACTATCACGTAATTAGTAGTAAACTACTATTTCTTAGCTAATAAAACAGCATAATATATTCTTAAACAGGTTTATAAAAGGGAACTATTATATATCTTTCATTACATGTATGTTTTGTACAGATTTAGGTTGTATCTGGTTCTGTTGTAAGAATCATGCGAGGCGTAATATAGGTGTGGTGCGAGTACATAAGACATGACATATTATATGTAAGGACTGTCTTTAATTTAAGTGACGGATCAGAGCCATACCCGACACCCCTTGCTGACGAACCTGGGCGGGGAGCCAGCATCTACCGTGTAACACATCGATCTAAAGCAGTTAAAAGCAAGAACACAGAAGAGAAAAACCCCGCCCAGCCTGCCTTTAAGGCATCATAGGATCTGAGCTTCATTTAACATCATTGCAGTCATGGCATCACCAAACACGACCCCCCGAATTGTCGAGTTGGCAGCCAAGATCAGCGCTTCTGTCACGGAACTTCAAGGGCATCTATTAGCTCAAGGAGTACCGTCCCCATCATTCGCTGAGGATAGCCCAGAGCGACTGCCTCCTAATACTTTCCATCTTCAAGATGCTGTGCTTGACGCGACTGCCGAACTGCATGAATTGCTCATGGAGCCTATCCCCTTAATTTTCAAATTCAGTGCCGTAAGGGCTCTTCAAGCTCAACGAGACCATAAGCAAGCTAACGTTCCAAGACTACGAACATGGTCGGCATCGACGCGATATGCCGATTCCACTTTGCTGACATCGTCCCTTCTGGAGGCCAAGTCTCCTTCACTGAGATTGCCAAATCAACTGGTCTAGACGAACAGCTTGTCACACGCCTGCTTAGGCACGCGATGTCCATGCATATCTTCAAAGAACCCGAGCCTGGCATGGTAGCGCATACCAACATCTCCAAATACTTCACCCTCCCATACGTGAATGACTGGCTTTCCTTTGGCGCGCGAGAAGGCTGGCCAGCGGCTACTAGGGTAAGCGTCCCAACTGCGGACCGGGGCTGGGGGATGTGTATTAATAAACTGACGTGAGCTCGTTGTCGTAGATGTTGGACGCAATCCAGAAATGGCCATCATCGGAAGAGTCCAACAATACCGTGCGTGTTTACATGTCTTCTCGATGCTTTGATCACTCAATATCGGTGGTGCTGATGGTCCCAGGGCTTCTCTCTTGTCAACAACACCGACAAGTCCATTTTCGAAGTGCTCTCTGCGGACCACGCGCGAGCGATGCGCCTTGCATCTGCGGTAAAAGCCCACAATCATTTTCCGGGCTACGCCGCTACGGACGTCCCTAAGCTCTACGATTGGGCTTCCTTGGGCAATGCGTTTGTCATCCACGTTGGTGGACAGAGAGGCGAGATAGCCATAGAGCTGGCGAAGAGCTTTGGGGAACTCGAGCTCCTCGTCCAGGATATGGAGATGGTCGTTGCCGGCGCGGAGGCTGGTGTGCCCGATGAGTTGAAAAGACGTATCGAATTCAAACCCCATGAACTTTTCGAGGCGCAGTCTGTGCAGGCTGATATTTATCTTTTCCGCCTAATCTTCCAGGTTTGGACAGATAAATACGCGGTCCAAATTTTGAAAGCTCAAATTCCCGCCCTCCAACCTGGTGCGAAACTCCTCATACAGGATTTGGTAATGCCCGAACCAAGTGATATTCCACTGTGGAGAGACCGCGAACTAAGGTATTTAGCCATATATGTGTCAATCACTATCATGAGATTATCAATTCCTGACAGGAACTTATAGGTCGATGGATTTGAATGCTGGAGCCTCTTTTAATGGCCGCAATAGATACCTTCACGAGTGGAAAGCTCTACTTGCCGCAGCTGATGAAAGATTTTGTCTTCAGCGGGTAATTGCGCCAGGGAGGTCATTGCTGTCGACCTTGGAGATAGTATGGGATGCGCCTGGCTCTGCAAAAGCTTGAAGGATCATGTCACCGTTTCACCTCAAAACATCAGGTCA
Organism: Xylariaceae sp. AK1471; assembly: GCA_023159215.1. Classification (NCBI taxonomy): domain Eukaryota; kingdom Fungi; phylum Ascomycota; class Sordariomycetes; order Xylariales; family Xylariaceae; species Xylariaceae sp. AK1471. Next base: position 139,061 of record JAJKLI010000053.1, read on the forward strand.
CTAGCGCTGGGGAACACGCTCATTACTACGATTTGCTATCACACTGAGGCAGTATGCCAATAAAATGGGGTTTCGAGCATATTAAACATCATAATCAGTTTTGCCATGATAGACTCAAGGTATCAGGAATGTTTTCAAGTGTACATGACAAACAAAATCACATCTTCAGGTGTCTGTAACTCTCACACTTAACATATAATAGAAGCATGAAGGCGGTGCAATGTAGTCCCAAAGTCGTATCGATTTTGCCAACATGTCCAAGTGTATATCGTACGCACGGATATGCTGTAATAGAGTTAGCGCCGGGGCGTCATGCGGGATGAAAAAGACTGGGACAAATAAGGGGAAGCTCGCGACGAGACCGCAAAGAAAGAGTGTCGTGAATCGACGGCCCTTGAAAAGCGACCTGGCATCCGGTATTAGCTGTCGGGTCTGCGAGTCAAGATGCTAGAGATAACGCGGGTCTTACCATTCAACCCACTCTCTCACCGGTGGGAGACCGTATCGATCCTTTATCAAGAATACCATCGGCAGTCCGGTAACTAACATGGCTATACCAATTATACGGAACGTCCACCCGATGCCCAACCGCTGATTAATAGGGTCCATTGCGAACGCGATACCGGTGCCGCCGAGACCGCCCCCCAGCATAAACAATGCCATTCGCTAACCCTCTCCGCTCTTTGAAGTATTGCACTGGGGTCACTGAAGTGACCATAAAGCATAGGCTAATGCCGATCCCCATGGAAGATACTTTGGATACCGAGAAGACCACCAACGGAATGAGTAATAAAGGAGGACGAAAGCTCTCAGAGCCCCATTAGTGTGATGCCGAGGAGACCTGTATACTGGGCTCCCAGGATAGGAACTATCCTTGCGTTTATAAGAGCAAATGCCGATGTAGCAGCTACCGTTGCACTTCCTAGGTCGGCGTGTTTAGTTCATATGACTATATTTCGGTGAGGGTTGAGGCCATATGAAGTACATACCAACGAAAGCTAGCGTCGAAGAGCTGGCTTGCATAACACCCCAAGAATACGCCGTCCTTATGAACTAGAATATGGTCGTCGCGCACCCGGCGACGACGATCCAGCCGTAGCCTCCATCAGGGATATAGTCACTTATTGGCGTAGTGTCAGCTGGGAGAGCGTCAAAGCTCTTTTCACTTGGACCAGCCGAAATTAAGGGGGGGGGGGGGGACCGCTGATGCCGCTATCTTCAGTGTTGAGCGTTGGGACAGAACCAAGCGGCAAGGTTTGTGTGAGTTGCTTCAAATTTAGCGTTTGCGATACCCGAGCCTTCGATTATTTGCCTGATGGGGAAAAGCATTTTGCGACTGCGACACAATACTGAGCAAATGAGTTTTCTAATTATTAAGTGACTCAAGTAAAAGGGATACACACAAGACTCGAGATTACCACAGGGGCGATGATGATAGCTACCAGATATTACGGCTAAATCTTTATACAACCGGCGCTTCTTGCATCTATTTTTTTTTTAAGATTCCTGAGTTGGCCATGCCGTGCCGGGAAGCCTTCCCTTCGATCCAAAGCGCTTGGGACCACGTTTATGAGATGATCGATTATCGCGAGATTGATTAGATTTGTTGAAGGGCCACCTAGGTCACTGAACCGTAGGATTTTCTCGGTCTACGGAGAGGGGGCTCCAGACAGAAGCGCTGCGAACCGAACGACTGATTGCAATGGGGTATCTGCAAATTCAAGACGAGCACGCTGCTTCAAATTCTTCTATGAAAGATACGACATTGGCTTGGTGCAGACTCAGTGGCAATATGATATTAGATCCATATCGCTCACCGCTGGTTTCCAAGTGAAGAGTACTTGTATCCAATTCGATTTACCAAGTCCGAGACCAGCCTTGCGTTGGCCTAGAGGCGAAAGGAATTGCCTGGCTGTATCAAGCACTATGCATGTATTTTGTTATGGATGGACGGTCCCCAATGTTATGTAACGCCAATTTCGACGTGTATTGGCGGTGTTGGCAGCCTGCTTCGTAATTAGTGAGCATTCAATAACACCCAAATGTGATGCGCCGGTATCTTGCATTGGTTCCTCAAATAGCGGCTCGGTTAAAATGGCACGTACTGTACTGTACCTATTGTTGTACACCGGTCGGACAAAGTAGAAAACGAGTGTTATGCCCGAAGGCTGACTGGCAATGTACAATTGACGAAGATCACCCAACACAATCTCTCTGGCTCAACGACGGTAATACGACGGTAATGCTGGCCTAAAATAAGGTAGGTAGTTAGATCAACAGCCCAAGTACATGCAACGTCTGTACCACTGAAATCGCACCAAAACACATGTATTCACCAACCCTAAGGTACCTCCTCTCGTTAACTTGGTTACTTGTTCCCACCATATTCGCCAACACATCCTGTCTCCAAATACCGCTGCTAATGCTAACACTACTACCAACAAATACAACACCCTTACGAACACTGCATTGCCGCTTGCATTGCCCTCATAGCTGCATTATCGTTCTAGTAGCAATGCCTGCATTGGCTTCTTCTATGTGGTGATGGTGATGGTAATGGCAGTGACATTGTCGCGGCGGAAAGTTCTAATGCAGCGTTATAACCGTAGAGCGAAAACATGGGTATATCCGAAGGCCCCTGTAACTCTCCTGCAAGGTTCGCTGCGGGTAGTCCCGCTGTGGCTTACCCGTATTGGTATTAGTATTAGTCTACTGTCGTTGTGCTAGAGAGATACATGTAGTTGTTATAGCTATCTACGTCACTAAAAAGAACATCACTTCCTTGCGGCTCTTTATGATTCTTCACCGTTTAGTATAGCATACAACACTCTGGATTAAATAGTAGGTTTAACTTACTTATGCAGCTATATTGTTATATATATACCTAAAATAAGTAGCTGCACTATAATATCACCAAGTAATTAAATAATAAAAGTAAGTATTATGTTGTTAAAGTAGTTAAATGTTAGTGTTGTAAAAGTGTAGGTAGTGCAGGTAGTGCAGGTGGCGTAGGCAGTAGGCACTTAAAGCGGTAGGTGGTAGGAGTAGGGGAGCGCTGTGTGCTGCTAGCCTAAGCTGCAGTATAATTTAAGGTGTAGAGTAGCTCACACGGTAGCGCAGCTGACCCCAACTAGCAACAGACAAGTACAGTACAGCAGATGTAGTGATTCTCCATACATACCGCCATTCATTCTCTATGCCTACCTCTTTAAGGTACAAACCAGATTCTATCACCTGACTGACTTGGGTTAGGGTATTGACTTCGCCCCTCGAGTGGCATGTCAATAGAAACTCCATGATAAATTAGATCTAGGCGTTCACACCACCATCAGAGCCACAAGCCGTTTTAGGCGACTCACTCGCACTTAGCCTGTGGATGAACCTAGCTATTGATGTTGATTCAGCTACCAATCACACAATAGGCTTCCTCCTGCGCTCAAACCCGCACTAACAATACATTGGTGCCTCTATACTTTATAAGTATAGTATTTCTCTCGAAGTCTCTCCACTGTCTCGGGTTTCCTCCATAAGCTTTTGGTCAACCCTTCTCTGTCGCCATACAAGCCAGCCATACAGGCAACTTGCGACCACACACAACGAACTGAACGATATGACGATTGAATACCCGGTATGATAGTAGGGCGCGTCTTTTTTCAAGAAAGAGAAAGTGGCAATGATGCCACCAACGTTGCCAAAACACAGAAGCCATGCGGAACCGATGCTGCGCTCTACATGACCTTGAAGATTCATCACGTACCAGCATACGACATGTCCACCAATGCCTATTGCGCCCATGGCAACTAAGGCCAGGCCAGCATATTCTTTAGAGAAAGATGCGGGACCATGGAATGTAATCAGGAGAGAAAGACCCGTTATCAATAGTGCGAGTCCTAGGAGAATGAAGGGTAGCCGTAGCATAAGTCGGTCCGAAAGGTATGCTGTTACTACGGCGAACCCGAATGCAGCGGCGAACAGAGGTACGGTATGGAGTTGAGTATTTATAGTGCCATATCCAAGGCCTTGTAGAATCGTTGGAATGAAGAAAACAAACGCGTAGGAAGGAATCAAGATGGCTGCAAAGGGTTAGCGTGATCATGCGGGTCATCGTTTTGTTTTTTGGCATCAGTTCGGACTCACTGAGATACATGAGTCCGGCAACTAAGTTTATCGGCTTGGACAAGAAATGCGCGACATCCTTGGGTTTGATAGGAACCGTGTGAGCCTCATTGGCTCTCGACGTAGCCATGATAAATTCTCTTTCATCGTGAGAAAGCCAAGATGCCTCTTTCGGAAAGTCAGTAATGGAGAGGTACGCGATAAATGCAATGACAACTGTGGCGATTCCTTCGATTATGAAGACCCAACGCCAGCTTCGGAGGCCTCGTACGCCGTCTAGCTTTGCAATTGCCGAAGCCAGGAGGCCACCGAAGGCTCCTGCAACGATCGTGCTCGACCAGTAGAAGGTAAATCGTTTCTGCGCCTCGTCGGTCTTGTACCAGAAACTGATCAGATAGAAGCTTCCGGGGAAGATACCTGATTCCGCTAATCCTAGAAAAAATCTTGTTGCAAGGAGACCACCGTAGGATTTCACAAATCCTTGGCCTATCATCACGATGCCAAATACCAATATGCAGCTCGGAAGCCACACGCGTGGACTGAACTTCTTCATCAGGATATTAGATGGGATCTCGAAGAGGATGTACGGGATGAAGAATATCGTGAGCGCGATGTTCGGTTGTTGGCCAGTGAGGCCCAGGTCGGCAGTCAAGCCCAACGTAAGAGCGCTCGAGATGTTCACACTGAACACCGTTAGCATGTGCAGCTGTTTTTAAGGGTGAAACGGCTTACCGATCGATGAAAGCCGCGACATAGACTGTGAAGAGAATCGGTAGGACGTGTAAGTCAATCTTGCGAAGAAGTTTGCTGCGGTCGAACTGAGACCCCATTGGTGGTGGACTCGATGAACTCAGGCTGTTCCCCTCGCCACCTGGTAGGGGCCCAGCCTCGACCTCTTTTTTGGTTGGCATGTTGATTGAGTGGGATAAGACGATGAGGAAGAGGGTAGGGTGGTGCAATTCCACTATAGTCTGTGAGAATAGGACGATGCGAGCATGTAAAGATGAATTGTGCGACAGTGTAAGGTATACAAGAAAAGTAGTGCTGAAGAGTTGCAGATGGAGAAATTGGGTTTAACATCCTCCTTTTTACCGGGATTAACACGGCACTGAAGTGCTGCCCGTTCTGCCTCTGCCAGCCTCAATCCAATAAGTCGAATTTCGTGGTGTGTAGTACGACAGACGGTAAGCGACCATCCAATTGAAATCAATCGAATCTTCACCGGCCCAGGGTCTGCATCAGGGGGGTTGCATCGCGATCCGTTAGCATTTGGAGGTGGAGTTGACAACCTGCCTTTTTGCGACTCGACCTTTGCCAGACCTGGGATGTGACATTGCTACCATAACGGAAATCGAGTGCATCGGTGAACGAAGGACTGCACTGGTCCTCCGATATTAATATACTGCGAGGCGTGTTTTATGAGTATTACATTGGTCGAAGAAGTAGTGTAGATCTACAGACAGCCGCACCCAATAAATAATATATGTATGATGAATCGCAGGCAAAGTACAAAGAATCTTTCAAGCCTTATCTTTCAGGGAATATCACGGCACATTTCACACTTTGATTCGGCTTGAAGAAGTTCTGTGACCACCTCACGAAAGATAGCTCTAGATATGAGTTTGGCATAATGGCGACGATGATGCAGTCAACACCAACACCTGTATTGCCACCGCCTCCTGGCGTGACTTCTAATTTCGACCACCCGGAAACTCTGAGGCAAATAAACAATATTGCGATCGGGATCTCGATTCCGGTTTCGACTGTCTTTTACTCGCTCCGCCTATACACGAGAATATGGATTAGGCGCTCGTGGATATTTGAAGATTGTAAGTCGCAACGGGCCTCCATCATAGCAAACCGTGACTCATGAGATGGTTGATATTAGCGCTGGCTACTGTTGCGTTTGTGAGTCATAACACTCAACGAGTCTCTTCATGTCGTTTGTTTATACCATTGCTAGTTGGGAACAGTTTCGTTCTGTGGACTCTGTGCTGCCTACATAGACCACTATGGCGGCAGGCACGAATGGGACATAACTCCTGCCGAAGCGCATCAAGCGGCTTATGTGCGTAATATACCTACCTTACCACTTTATCGACTCCATCTGAAGTTATCTATACACTGACAACTCTGACTAGTGGTTTAATGTTGGATCTATTCATTACGGTGTCATCATCTGTATTGCTAAAGTCACCATACTTTGGATGTATCGGAGAATCTTCTCACCCATCCGTTGGAGAGTTTTCGATCTTATCATTGTATTCCTCATCACTCTACTTTCGTTGTTCTACACTGCCAGCAATATCGCCAAAATTTGGGAGTGTATACCTCGAGCTAAGATTTTCGATCCGACTATACCTGGTCATTGCATAGACATTGGTACATTGATAAATGTCAGTGGTCTATTCAATACCGTCACTGACTTCATCATACTTGTCCTTCCTGTCAAGGCAGTCTGGAAAATGAATATGAGCCTACAAAAGAAAGTAAAAATCGTATTCGTGTTTACATTTGGTCTGAGGTATGTTAATCCCAAACTTGCCGAATCTACTGTCCTTTGACTAATGGCCTTTAGTGCTCCTATATTCAGCGCAATTGGGGTGTATGTTCGGGTGCGAGGAAGCTCAAGTCCGGATAAGACCTGGGTTTCACCCGCAATTCAACAGTTCTCGTCAGTTTTCTCTCCTTTAGACTTCAGTCAGCGGTGTACTGATGAACTACTCTTGGGGTAGACTCGCTGAGCTCACTGTAGCTGTCCTCTGCATTTCTTTCCCAGAACTAGGCCCTATTTGGGGACAGAATAGGCAGCGGATATCTCCGAGTCAAAGCGACACGAATGGCTCCCGGATAAAACATATGTCACTGCGCAACAGATCAAAAAATGATCCGTCAAGAACGGCAAACTCTTTGACTGCGAATGGATTGGAGTATGGCCCCTATATTGAGTTGGCAGAAAACCCATCGTTTCATGTACAAGCAGCGGTCAATAGTGTCGAACCTGGGCCTTTATGTGTGTCACAGGAAGGTGCCATCACCGTAACTAAAGAGATTCGGGTACATTCGTCCCGCAAGAATTAGAGTAGTAGGGACTACTATCGTTAGCACACATCAAATAGCCAAAGACTGTCTATTCATTTATGTTTCCCTTGATCAGTATATGATAAAATTTGTATCAGGAATTATGAGTTTTGAGATGAGCCCAGGAGGTTGCCGTTTATCATTTCGACTTAGTTTAAACGACAAATTTATTGCCGACTGACTGGGGCCACCCTTATTTACTGGATGAGCCCACTTTCAAGGAGGACATACAAAGCACCTATAGAATAACACTACCGGTTCTCCAATTACTTTTCTTTATAGTTGTCTGACATAGTTGCTCCCTTTCATCGCTATACCAAAATGATATTTTACGTCAACTTTATGGCTGCTACAACTGAGATTTAGTTCCCGGGCGGAACCAAAGATGACACGTGGAGGAAATGATAAAGGTTAACGAGCCTATCATCAAACTATTGGAGGGCTTTTGAGTATTCAAAGTTCTGAACATGGCAACAAGTTACTTACTTAGTCCAGTAGGTGCTTTACTCTGATTACTCGGCTGTTGAAATACAACTTGTAGCGTGAAGGAGGGTTCTGCGTGCATCGGTTTTTACGAATCTACCCCGTATTATGCGAAATGACCAATCGTGTTAAGCGAATATTATAGCTTAGCTAGGGTTAAAATCACCTTGGTAAAGGTCAAACTACTTTTTTGTTCACCTTATACCAAGTCTCGCTAAGGTATTAGTTACCCTAGCTAATATCGCATACACTGAGCATATACTAACCTATTATATACATTTCTACCTTTTTAATTATATGTACTAAAATTAACCTTAAACCTAACCCTAACCCAAATACCCACTTACCCTTATAACCCCTAATCCGTCCCTTCGGATGGTCTTTTAACCTTAAACACTGTTTGCGTATACTAGCATATACATAACATGCACGCGGCACATGCGTTAAAAGGTTGTACAGGGTTAAAAGTACGTACCGCTATTACTAAGCCAGGATAACAAGGGTTTAGGCCCACTGCTAAAACTTTAATTTGGAGAATAGCTACACTAGATCTGCAGTAGGCTGTGGGCTAGATCTGCAATATCACACCTGCTTCTAATTGGAGTCAGCTACGCTACCGTGCGAGTTACTCCTTACTTAGCAGCGCACAAACCTTTTCTAAGAAAACTTGCACCCACTTTATACCTACCACACCACTTACTACCCACTTACCACTTGCAGCATTATAATACTTACTTTAATTAATTGATTAATTCTTTTGCAGCAGACGCGATTTGTATGTGATTTAAGTGCGAGTTTATATAATTGCAAGACCTTTTAAATATAAAAAAATACTACTTAGATCTATCATGGTATAATTACTAGTTACTGGTGCACATCACTATTCTTAGAATATACGCCATACAACTAGTTATGTTAGTCAATCTACTACCTAACCACAAAAATAGTGTGTGCTACCAAGTAAGTAGCTTGCCATACAAATTTAGGCGCGGAGTAACTTGCACAATAGCGCAGCTGGCTACAATTGAAAACAGAGAGGTACTGCAGATCTAGCTATTCTCTTAATTTGATCATTGCCGAGGTGATTTTGACCCTGGCTCAAGTAAAACCTTCGTCAAAGCAGGCTGCGACTAGGGACCTTGACATTGGGTGCTATGTTGGACAGGACCTAGTATTGTCGCATCATTTGACTGGTTTCGACATCGAACAACTGTTGACGAGGCTCAGATACGGCGTGATTCTGGATTGGAAGTTAATGACTCGTACCTAGTGGATGATGTCTTCCAGGACACTGTACGACAGTTGTGTGAGTGGAGCTGGTGGAATGTGGGCATTTTCGTATGTAGTGCACAGCAGCGCATCTATCGACCTCTAACCCCCTTGTGCGGCTGCTTTCCGCCATTCGGCAGTTTTGCCAAACTAGTCAAAAATGGCGGCGCCATTGTGGCATCAATTCGGAGTGCACCCAATAAACAGCCATGCGAGCCAGGGGATTGTTGCCTAGATCCAGGGGAATGTCATAGGGGTTGGATGAGGCTGATTTGGCCTTCGGTTCGGCCTTCGGTTCGGCCCTTTTCTCTTGCGGGGAAGTGGATATAATATTTTACATTGTTTCATCAAAACCAATCATTATCAACAGAAAGCAGCTCGCTGTCCGCACCACATTCTGAGGCGTGGTGGGGGCGGGGAGCGAGGGAGGGATTGGTATGTGTAACGTCGGTGAGGTCGGACTGCCAGATCGAGGCAGAACCTACGCGTATGATGGCAAATAAGAGTAGTTATTTCTATTTTTACTAATCAGGTGAAAGCCTGTGACACAGTAGTAGTAGTATGGAGATGACGCCGAAAAAAACGAAACCCTCTATAATCAGATATGTACTTCCTACCTTACTTAGGCATTATCGGCTGCCTACGGTAGCAATCACGCTCTCGCATCCACGATGTCACCCAGACTACGCTGTGATGCATCGTCTATCGAAAATGCAACATACTATACCTTGCGAGTGGTTTCTGTTATCATTGCGCATAAGCAAGATACCGCAAGATGAAAAAGCTGTACACCAGGCTGCCGGAAAGGAATCTTTGTCACTACCTTCTGTTTAGGTCAAGCATAATGAACTAGAGCTATATACGAGCTGCATTGAGGCTCAAATTTTCTTTTCCAATACAGCATAGGAGTCCGAGACTTTGAGAAGAGGGTAACGTGGGGCAAAACGCTACTCTCCAATTTCCCGACATTATATGCCTATATGGCGCTCAGCTGAGTGTGAGAACAGCGGGCTCATTTAGACTTGAAATTTTAGATAGTCAACACAAGCTGGATGTACCTCGAAAGAATGATGCAGGCTGTGGGACAGTTCCGTGAGGCGATTCTAGATCCCGGCAAGATCCCATCGGGGAGTTTTTCTTCTTCATTTTTCCCTAGCAAAGCCTGAGTATCTCGATTATGACTTCCAGAAGTGATAGGATTAATCACCTGATCAAAAGAGCATGTTTATAAGGATCGTGGCCTACATTCGATATGTGTAAGATATCCACACTTACGCATGCTCAAGGTTGATACCGCTCTACCTTGGTCTACGATACGATGGGGGACAATGCAAGGGGGCTCACGGCAAGCTGAGCCCCCCATTAGACGTAATCGGCTGTATATATACTCATACAACCTTAATTCCGTTGGAAGATAGAGACTAAGACACTAGAATACTTCTAGCGTAGGTAAGCAATACGTTTCATCGAAGCTGTAGGCGAGCGCTTTACCAGAGAGAGAACTTCTAATGCGGAAACAGACGTCGCGGCCGTGGGAGTCGAGCAAAGAAGTGCTCTCAATGAGCCAGACGTGTTGATTGACAGCGACGCACATGATGCGCAGTGGCAACAGAAATTTAACTCGCTTTCTGGGCACTAATTACGGTGTCTGGCCTCCTTGTAAGAATCGGTTTCGAATATTTAGTTCCCGTTTTGAAATGGGCCGCTGACAAGTCGTTTCACAGTCTGTCATCTTCTTTATCCCCCTTCTTCGCCGGCTGCCGATATTCGGAAATGTAGCTGCGGACAAATGGTTATGGCGTGTCGACCTCGCTCCTGGATTTATTGGCCAGGGTACCATTACGGGCCCCGTGATTTCTTTACACATGCTCCTCGGTGCTATCGTTGGTGGGGTATCTTGTCACTGTATCCCAAGCATCGAGGCTGGGCCCCGGGTGAGGTGGAAGACTGGGCCATAGGATCGCGGGGATAGATTATTTGGGTCAGCCTTGCAGCGCTGCTGACCGATGCATCTGTCAAGCTCTCGTGGACGCTCGTCCGCCCGATCTGGACGCGCCTCGCTCTTCATCAGAATGACTGGCAGCTGCTGACTTCTCTACACCCGAAGACGAATGCTGACGCCGCAGTGGCCAAGTTTTTCAATATTCGCTACACTGCTTTTACCGCAGGGCGACTCGGATGGTTGCCACGACTCGCACCAATCGCTCATGCGCTTAGAACCACAACCCGACACTTCAAACTCTACGCAACATCCTTCGTACTCTAAACTACTGTTACTCGGCTTTATAGCTGCTGTTCTCGCATGCGTTCTTTCGGTTCATGCCGTTTTTTGGCGGCACAATACCCTGGTTCTACATAGTACTTGCTATCCTTCTTTCTCTGCCGATGGCTCTTGTTGGAATGCTCTTGTTGGAATCCGATCTTTGGCGGGAAACGGCCTACAGTCCAGAAAGCGCGTTGGGTAACGTTCCTCATGCTTCTCTAACATTTGCCTCCCATCTAGCCAACTTAGACCCAAGTCTCGCAGTTGGTATTTGCAGGATTAGCTTCATCCAAGCCGAATGCCATTACCATCAATCTCTTATCTGATGCCCTAGCGCAGGCCGGTGCAAATAAAGCAGGTGGAATTTCTTATGACTTCAAAGTCGGGCATCTCGTGGGCACACCACTTGGAGTTCAGATTCCAGGGCAGATCATTGGTTCAGTCTTCGGTGCATTCGTTTCCTGCGAGATATACAAGCTCTATACATCTCAATATGCCATCCCGGGGTGTTTCTTCCAAGTGCCCGCCGCCTTTGTTGTTTTTAACACTGCTAAGCTCCTGCTGGGACGTGGCTTGCCACATGGCGCTGCGTCTTTTGTCTTGGGCGCTGCGATTCTGTCCGCGATAGCCACAATCGTCAAGATGCGGTATTCCACCCGCTGGTGGCAACACTTCATACCGAGCGGCGTCTCGTTTGCCATTGGTATGGTTCCTTGAACTCACGCGTTTTGTGGTCGGGTTAATAGCTTACAGCACCCAAGGAATCTACAATACCACTTCCTTTACCATAACGCGAGCAATCGGTGGCCTTCTCTATTACATGTATAAGGAAGGGAATGAAGGAGAAGGAGACGTCATAGTATTTGCAAGTGGGCTCGTTCTTGGCGAGTCGGTTGCGAACATTGCGACTATGTGTCTTACTTCACTAATATCTAGCATGCAGGCTTGAGCTTCAATACACTTTGGCTTGCGTTGTTTGCCGGTTGGAAACCTTGGGCTGACAGCATTGAGATACGTTGAAGATTTATATATAGCTAGTACTATCATATAACTGTGAATTGCGATACTATTGACCGTATTTCAGTAATCTTATGAGCGAGTGTACATGTATGTACTCATAGCTACAACTCGACATCCACGCCGATAACAACTGAGCTTGTGTGATATCGCCCAGCTTCGAAATAAGCTACGAAGAACAGAAATAGACGGAGAATAACGCAACAATAGAGAGACCGACCCCAACTCGCACCTGGAAAACATATTGTCGAGTCTCCTGATACGTGTCAGTTTATTTCGACGGTAAGCAGAGTAGGTATTGACCTTATGATCAACGGCAGCCACTTGGTTTACAACTACACCGTACTATCGGCGGGTATGTCCCTTTGCTTAAGGGACTCCTGCACCATCCATACCTTAGGGAACAATGAGACCTGCGATGAATTACTCAGCGGCAAATCGTTTTCGACTATTCAGCTCGTCTCCTAGAATCTGTACTTATATTATAAACCTTTCAATCCATTTTCGCATGCTGACATTGTGAAAGCACCGTTCATTCAAATTGCGACAATCTTCCTGCTATGGAATGACGCAGCATCTGCCTTCTGTAGATGGCTTATTTCCAGCTCTATTCCTTAGTTACATTATAGGCTTGCTTAGTGCTGAATCAGGGACACTGGCGATTGCCTCACATCAAGGCTACCAGGAGGCGGGACATTCGAATACAATTCTTCGTCAGCCAGACGTCTCAGCCAACACTGTAAGCAATCAGAACCCTTTCCCGGCCTTGAATACCCCTAACGCTAGTTTCCACGAAGAACTTTATCCTTCATCACCGAATGGATCTCTACCACTGTTACCATCCAAACTACTAACTTCAGCACATCATAGTATTGAGAATTCGACTCGGCCGCTACAGCCCCTATAACCAATACTACGGTATTCAATGAGACGCTCGCTAGTTCAGCAGACCTAGTACTGCTGGCTCACTGATGTGGATTTATACCTCAACGAAGAGGAGTACTCTAGGGGCTGCCGAAGTCTAACAGACGAATACTGCTTCCCAACGGCCGGTGCCCCGGTGCCACCCTCGCCATCCCGCATCCCCGCCGTCTGCACCCCAGGCTGAAGTATCTACATCATAAGGACACCAATGAGCAGCAGCAGTGCCCCTAGCACTATACCGACGCCGTCTCAAGCCGACATGATTGTCGGTTGTTAGTAATTCTAGAAGGTCGTAAGCGGGGATACTTTTTAGAATGTCGTCGATGAGTTTTCAATTACATTGACCCAAGTGAGATTTAACGGGTGGAATCCCGATGTTGGGACAACTGCCAGGCGATATTTCTTGGCTATTATGTTTGTGTCAATTCTTGAATGAAGACCTGCATATCAAAGGGGGAACCATTCTTGTATTCAATATTACAGTCAAGTTCAAAATAGAAGGCACCCATTTACTTCAGGAGACTTTTCGAGGATGTAATTAGACCTAGTCCAATTTTTATAGCGCACGCCCAATGTCTCCTGAGAACTTGTACTTGTCACCCTGCACGCTTCCAGGGTCGTTTGGGACATGCCACCCACTCCTGTCCCGGTCTATCCATAAACCGCTGTCCTGAAACTTCCTTGCGTTCCAAGCATCCCGCATCTCCCACGTTTCCGTGGATGGCACCCGTGATTCGCGCACAAGGTTTCTTCGCGCGTCAAGGTACAAGAGACGAAATTCATCCGTCTCGAAAGCCCCGGCTTCAGCAACGAAAATGATGCTCACTACGATGCTCGCCTGCAGCCGCATGCCCGCCTAGCCAGCCCCCACGTCGTCGACTTTCAACTTCTCTCCGTCATTTCCCTGGCCTTCGAGGTGGAGAGCGGAAGCCACAGACTTGCGTAACTCTCCTAGTAGTGCTTCGAGCTCCTCAGGGTCTCCCAGATAGCGGTACGAATATGCATCGCAGCCTGATGTTGGGCCTACTAGTTCAGGCAGCACGTATAGCGCCGTAGACCATTTACCGTTGAACAAAGTCTGATCATCAAAGACTATCCACGTTCGACCATATTCTTCAAAGGCGGGGTCGATATCCTCAGCAGTCTCCCTCAGCCCGGCGAATTTTTCATCCGAATCTCCTTCGTAGTGCGTGCACAGCCGGACTTCTTCGTCGTTGCGATCCCGCCACAGCTGCAAAGCCACCTCACGCCAGTGAAGTGGGCGCCAGGGAGCAAGGATCTTATGTATCTGACGTGGTATGGGGACACGCGCGATAGTAGTGGTGGTGTTAATGCGGCCAGTTGCGCCCGAATCCTATAGTATTAAATCCAGCTCGAGAAAAGCCCAAATCAAGTGAAGCCGCTGTTCAGCTAGTGGTATTAAAGTCCCGAAATTCCAATGACGCTGGGCAGGTGGTAAAGATGCATGTCAGCAATTCCGTCGCAAAGACAGGGTTCGGGGCTGCTCGCAGCAAGATACTGCTCCGCAAGAAAAGCCACACAAGGTGGGGGCTACATTTATCTCGAAATCGACGTTCTTGCCTTGCTCTGCCATTCTGTGGGACTTACCTGGGTAGAGATCTGATATCGTGAGTTGTTGGGTAGGGCACAGTCGAGTATTAGAAATTCCGCTTTTAAAAGTTGGACGTTTCCATATAGGTAGAAAACATTTTTGAGAACAGTCAGGAAGCGGATTGGCGGTTTCTTCATAGCCACGCACTATATGATGGCCACACTATGATCTTCTTTTCGCTGGTATGGGAGGAGCTAAATAATACCGTGCCACAGCTGTCCTGGCCATCTGGATCTGTCCTCGCGGCATTGAGCCTGTGCACTATCATTCACATTGGAAATATGATGGCCACCTTACAGGATGCACTATTGCCTGTTGTGTAACATTGTTTGGGGTAAGACACCAATAGACAATAACTTCAAAATGCAAGCAATTCAGCTACTAAGCCCCATCAGAAACTGATAGGTAGAAATTGTAGATTGGGCTCAGCACATCTCACCCTTCCGCCTTAGGTTTCCACATCCAGAAGCCTCTGTAGCTGGAGAAGCAATATGGTGGATCAAAATATGAATCAATAATTTTCAAGCCTGTCAGCATTTAAGACGCCCTGCGGTCGTGACAACTTGCCAAGAATAACCCACACCTCCGATTATACGAATGCTACTACCAATGCTGAAGATGGATTGCTCGGTCAAACTCGACTTGGCTAATCCGATAGCAGCTAACATAATAGAGTGTAACCTATATTCAGCAGCAAAGCTGTTGTTTCAACCAGTTAGCACATACCCACCAGGACTTCTGCCACCTATTTCTGTTGTACCTGTCAGCGCCAGTTAGGTCAGCTGTGACGAACTCGTATTGCTAATGCCTTATGTAAAATGCCTCATTATATACTATACATATTTAGTACTAAAAACCCTGTGGCCTAGATTTTTAAAAGGCATATATATATAGTTAATATTTTGCTTTTTATAGTAGTATTTTAGTTAGTTAACTAGTTAATAATAAAAATTTTATTGCATTGTTTAACTCATAGAAAAAACGCGGTATTCATTTCCACTCATCCATTAGTACATAGGAGGGGTAAGTACAAGTATTGCACGGCTCTCCCGATCCATACCATCTTCATCTTCTCAACACGCGAATCCCTTTCTTCCTAGGTGTTACGGCAGAATTAAAAGAAGATACTGATCGTACAGGCATCCTGCATTGACACTTCTTTCGATGCATACCCTGCCCACCCACGAACGACATCAATCTTCATAATGAGTTACAGCGGCCTGAGTCAACACAGTGGCACTTATTCCCAGGATTATAGCAATCATCCCGGCTACGATATGAAATATGCCCAAGCCAGCCAGGTTGAATCGCCCACTTTTGACTCCCCGCAAGATTCGCAGGGTTTACCTGCACCGACAGCGGGAGCGCCGGGTGATGTCCGCATCCGCGGCACCACGCGGCAGATATGCATTGCCTTTCTGATGATCACAGTACCCATGACCGCTTTTGTCGCGCTCCTCCTCGGCTTCGTTTACCATTATCGCGTCAATGGAGGTGATGCTATGTCTCCAAACCTTGGAACTGGCACTAGGGGCGAGGCGGGAGCCATTTACGTCAACTTCAGCGCGACAACCCTTACCACCGTAGCGTCGTGGTCCAGCACTGTGGCCCCGCTGCTACTTACGTTCGTTATCTCGTTATCCTCGTTCCCTGCCGCCCGAAAGCTGCTTGATGCGACCCAGTCCCCAGAAGGATCCGAGTTGCCAACTCCATTCCAGTTCTCGCTCATGCTCGCGACGTTGGAGAAACCTGGGCCATGGACATTGGGGAAATTGTTGGAATATAAATTTTCATGGAAAAGCCGGTACTCCCAAGGACCGGCAATGGAATTCTTGTCCAGGGTGTTATGCTTCGGTCTGTTATTTAGGTAACATTTACACTTCCAGCCCGTACTCTGTGTTGTTTGAGCTGTGATTCACATGTGTGCAGTACACTTATCTTTGTGACTGATACCTGGCTCCATTTCACAACTGAGACGGTCGCTTTCACAAAAATTTCGCCGCTCACGACTATCCCAAATGCAAGTTTCGACCTGAACAACAATACTGCGCAACAGTGTTATAATGTGAGCTACACTGAGTACGGGGTAATGACTGCTTCTATGACCCTGGATGATCCTTTACAAGCGTGCACATTGAATATAGCAGCGGCCAATACTTTCCTGTCGGGCAATCTCAGCATACCGCTGCTATCGAACTCGTCGATAGATGGCGAAGTGAAAACGTACATCGACAGGAACGGGACAAACTTTGCCTACCTGGGCATTCCAGCACGGACTGATCTCTATAACGTCGACTTCTCTGCGCACACCTGGGCCCTCTCTTCGTCTTGCACGCCCATCACAAAAGACTGTATCACCAGGATTACCGGCCCGGATGCCCTATACAACCGCTCATCCATCGCATTCAACGGCGATCTTGCCACCAACTCCATCAACCACATGACCATGCAATATTTCAGCGGTGCTGCCATGACAGACCCAGCGCCAGGGAATGTGAGCGTCAGCAATCCGTACTACTACGCCGCTATAGCCAGCGTGAACCAGAATACGGGATATAATCGCAATCTCGTAAATGACTCGGGAATTGCAATAGGACTTCACAGTGCTACCATTATTGCGGTGGCGTGCAACACCACGGTCTGGGACATCGAGTACACCTCCATTAATGGGAGCATTACGCGGTTTGTAACATCGCCGAGCAACAGGTCCATGGCCAATATTATGATGGGGACCCAGAGCTTCACTCACGTCGCCGATGCGTTTCTGACGCAATCGTTCAGCACTGGGGCCTGGCTCGCCAACTCGGCGCAAGATATAGCGGACAACTTCGCTAGGGAGTATAGCCTTGCGGCACTATCCCTCGGCGGAGGTGCTATGACTCCTAGTCTCGCGATGGAAGCGCAATTTCGTACAGAGATTCTGGTGGCGAGGGTGCCTCTGGCGCCTCTATATGCACTAGTAGCATCGAATTTGCTTCTTCTCATTCTAGGGCTAGTCTTGACAGTCTGGGCCATTGGTACAGCCCGCGGCGACGTCAGCGAGGTCCAGGCCAGGCTAGGCGTCGTTGGTTTAGTGGGAAGCTACTTTGAGGGTGAGGCGGCTTAGCGTCCGGTTAGACATGTCGAGGATATTTTCGGTGAGAAGAGCGGCTTGGGAGCGAGGAAAGTGGGGATTTTCAAGACGCCGTTGGGAGGATGGGTTCTTGGTGTTGGGGGCTAATAAGAAGGTCTAGCTGGCGGGGCGTAAGCCATTCGCCTGTAGCTACCTTTACATCTTTCCACTCGACATTATATCCCTTGCCCGGCCGTTTATGATGTGCGGTGAGATTTTTCCATAACAGTTTCTTTGGTCCATCACCGGTGTGCACGCCAGCCAACATTGGTGTTGCACTCCGCCAAGTTGCTTCGTCTAGGGTTTTGATCTCGGGTGAGCTCTGCATTCTGATCAGCAGGGTTTGTGCCCGGCGAGAAATATACTCACCATGAGGACGCAGATTTTGCAGGTAGTGCCGAGGGGATGTGTTATAATGCAGATTCTATAGTCGGCTCTAGCGATTTTCTTGGGCGTAATGTTCTTAATTTCGCTGGCACGGGGGGTCAAACAATATTTTGTCAGAGCTGTTCTGACCATATGATCTGCCCAAGCGGCATTGAGCCTGTGTGCTATCGCCCACATTCGAAAAGATCTTGTAAAACGGTGGCTTTATGATGAACGACGTTATCATTCTTTTCTTTTTCCTTTTCCCCCTTTATTACACGCATGGAGCTCGTCGGGCTAAGGCGTGGTACGCACACTCTTCTATCACCTATTTACGGCCCATACCCATGACTGGAGAGTGTGCCCAATAGTGACAGGTAACAAAAGCAGGCTCTGCCAGGTGAATATTAACAGATACAGGAATCTTTAATTATACATATACGCAATTCACACTCAGTGTTAATAATCCTGGGATCGTAAGCTGTTAGATAGAAGCTTCAGTCCAGATTTTCCTCTTTGCCATTCTAGCCATTGAGTTAAAGAAACGAGCGCCCAACGCCCACGCTAGTTGAGGACTTGCTTCAGCAAGTTCAATTACGATCCCCTGATATGGCCGCATTTGAGCAAACTCAGCTCCCGGATTCGACGTTTCAACGAAAACTACAACCCCAAGTGTAAGTTTCACTGGCTAATAAGTATACAGTCCCCCCACGACCACAAAGTAGAAGACGGCTTATTTGTGTCGACTATTGTTCAAGGTGAACAACAACGATGATGATATAACGTCATTCTTTCGGATTCTTCCTATCTGACTCGAGTTCATCCTTGGGTCACATGGGATTTACCCTCGCATAAATGACAGCTCTATCGTGGCATCACTAATATGGTTCTGCCGCCTCGTACACAGGTTTAACAACCTTTTAAGGCACCCTTCCCTATCCGCAGCCATGGTGCGTCCTAGCTACTAACTCGGTACTGGTACACTATAGATATTCAACACTTTCCTTGCCCACCAAGGCTAGGCATGGGGAGTCTCTCGCCAGCGCATTTGAACATAGAAGTGCCGCATCTTTTGCTAGACAAAGTCCCGAGATGGATTCTACTTCCAGCCCGCCCCTGAGTCCTGACGCTTCCTGCGACCACCCTGACTTGATTCCTTGTGGAGCAGTGAGCTAGGAAAATACTAATTTTGAGAAGCCAACAAGGCAGGCAGCACATGGTGACTATACTATCTCCTCGTGGAACAGTGATTTGGCTTCCATGAGCTGGACGGCCTATCCACATTTTAAATATTAGAAATATTAACTGTTCCGATTTTGTCTTTGATAGAGTGGCCCGCGGATGGCGCCTGAGTTACTCGGAAAATAAATCGAACTAGGCCCCCGAATACATCTCTCTGCATGTTTCCCCCGTGTCCGGTCTCCATCATGTCTAACCTTGACTGTTTCCTTGCTCGACTGTATCTGAATTAGGCTGTGTCTGTCCCCAGCGTGTTCGATCTCAATAGTATCTAGATACGACTGTAAATCCCGCCAGCGTATCTCTTTCGCGCCCAGTCATCCACGTGAGTATCTAATCCCGACTTTTACCTGACGTTAAATGATCTACCTATTCGCCGTCATAAGAGCTAATGGTGCTTGGGTCTTCCATGATGCTCTGCTAAGCCTCTCTGCGGCCATTCGCAGACCATCATGGACTTAGCCCAACTCCAGATTATCTTCGCTTCCGCCAAGCAGGACTCCCAAGTTCTGGAAATAGCGGATATAGATGTACGAATCACCGTAATGAACAACGCTCAGGCGGCATTTCACCGTCCAGTACTTGAAGAACCGCTTAGACCGGTTGTATAGTCTGGGGACCCGCTATTTACTTTTTACTTTCTAGCTATACTTGTGTTCTTAAAGGCGACATTCTCAGTTACATCGACAAGGTGACCGCATGCAAGCAAGGCCAGATGCTACTGGTATATGGTCCTTATATCCCTACCTACAGCTTTGCAGTATACTTATGCGACGCCTCTTAGCTTGGCGCGCTGTATACCATTTGCTCTAGTATTCGGAGGTGTCTTTGCATCCTATCTCAGTTCGTCGTCGAACCAAGCCCCAAAAGGGTTATTGCTTGCAGGCGTCAAATTGGGCACTCTTGTTTCCTTTGATCACACGATTACTGGGCAGAGCTGGGCTGGAAGTCTTGAACCTTAGTAGCGACAAGATAGCGCGCGACGGATAAACCGTCGAAAAGCTTAGGTCAACCTCAGCTCGTATAACGAACCTAAGTTAGCACCAATTGTAATTATTTGCAGCCATAAGTAGCCCGGAGCATAGCCGTGTTGTCATCAGCAAAGGTTTCGGTACACACACTTGGATCGGTTAACGCGAACATGAGAGCTTTATACCTGATTTGAACGACGTTCGAAAACCGTGGGTTAGAGAGCATATTAATAATCATTAGACATTTCTATATTGATAATACTATCCGAAGAACGCAGATAATGTATTCTCAAAGGACTGGATAGGGTATTCCCAGCTTCTCTGGTCAGAATGAGCCTCTATAATTACATCATTCAAGTCACCCGGTTCGTAAAAGACCCAAAGTCTGAAATACGGCGGTCGTGGTGGCTCCTAGATCAAGATTGGCGGATAATGTTTAGAGCTTGAAGAGATCGAACATCTCGTCTTCGGCGCTATTTAAGTGGAAGCCGTGGGATACTAGGTTTTCATGGCTTCATCAAGCCAGCCGACTTAACTAAGTCTATCTGAGCCGACTTCATCAAGCTTGCCTCTTCCAATCTCGCCTTTGACAAAGTCTGGTAATCAAAAGTCGTTGTACCTTATTTTTCGAATGTGAATAATAGCGCACAGGCTCAATGCCGTGAGGGCAGATCCAGATGGCCAGAACAGCTGTGGCACAGTATTATTTAGCTCCCCCCCATGCTAGCGAAAACAAGATCATAGCGTAACTGAAAGTTCAACACTAAAGTCTAATTAACGTGTATGACTTTAATAGCCCTCTAGTTCAAACTCTCTTCAAAGTTAAATGGCAGAAAATTGGCTATATAAGGGCGAGGCAGGCCTATGTCTACCTTATATTGTAATAATAGCTCAACGATCCTTTTATGGCCTTGATTTGTCGCAACTTGGATAGCAATATCATATTTGTTCCCTACGGCGTTAAAACCTGCCCCGTGTTCTAGTAATAGTTCAACGGTCATTTCGTGGCCTTGAAATGATGCAGCTTGGAGAGCGGTACCATGGTGTCTGCTTTGGGCGTTGACGTCTGCCCCAGCCGCCAGTAGTTTTCCAACGATGATTCCGTGGCCTTGAAATGATGCAGCTTCAAGAGCGCTACCAAATTGTCCGCCTTGGGCGTTGACATTTACCCCCTTTCTTAGTAATAGTTTAACGATACTTTTGTGGCCTTGAAATGATGCAGCTTGGAGAGCGGTACCATATTGTCCGCCTTGGGCGTCGCCGTCTGCCCCATAATCCAATAGTTGTTGAACGATCGTTTCGTGGCCTTGAAATGATGCAGCTTGAAGAGCGGTACCATATTCTCCGCCTAGGGCGTTGATGTTTGCTTCAAGTCTAACCAATATTTCCAGGGCTTGGTCTTTTCCATTCGCAGCAGCGCAGCAAAGTGCAGCCTGGAGGCACCTCTCAACATTGATCTGATGTATACTCATTATTTTTTCTGAGGGCCAGTAAAACATGGCCCATTTTGAAAGAAGAAGGGATGAATAATGCGTTGGCCCAGACATGACCTCTCCAATGAAGGATTCAAATACTCTCCGTACATCCAAACCATTGTTTCCTGAGTGTTCAAGGTGCTTTGTGAAGTACGAAAGCGAGTACTGTAGCAGATTGTTGTTATTCAGGTATGTTGTTATTAAGTCGATCTGTGAAAAGTCATGATCGGCTTCTGTCTGAAAAGGTGCTGCTGCAAACGTAATACGAATATTAGAGCAACACGTTGAAGAGATCAAACAATCTCCCTCAACCTCATCAAGATGATATGGTTCGGCTAGACGGTTCCGGTCTAGAAGAAATTCCCTAACAGTCTGATGTATAAGTTGTACAGTTCGGCCACGATGTATACCGCGCACCTATCCCCTTTGGTGAGACTTTGTTAATGCTATAATGATAGGAGTCCTCACCTCCAACAGTCCCCCGCAATACGAGATTAATCCCCGATCTAATTCTCTTGGTCTGTGTCGTTCAAAATCGTAGGTTCGCAAGTCCTTGTCTTCTATTTGGAGGGGTATTGCCAATACATCCTCAAGTTCATGCATTGATATAGGTCGCTTAGGGAAAGTCATCCAGGTAAGTATTTTTCTCGCTTGTCTCCGTTCATTTTCTTTGTCATCCTCGTCAAGGATTTCGTCTTCGTCTTGCCGTCTAATTAAAGATTGCACAATCGCATGATAGAAGCCATTTCGTCCACCGAGGTCCTTGGGAAGCTTGCGCACTCGTTTCTCAAGAGAAGCAATCGTATATGCACCTTTACGAATAAGTGCGTCTAGGTCTCTTATCACCAGAGAGACCCATAGAAATACACCTTGCGAGTTTTCGGCAATATAATCTCCAACCTTGAAGAAGTCATCTGGGTAGCGGCTCTTTGTTGAAGGTGGTTCCTTTGTGTTGTCTTGCGGCACGCTGTGGTATTTGAGCCCTTCACACCAACTCATGACCACCTTCCGGATATCTTCCGCATTTTCCTTTTGCAGAATGATGTGGTGGTCTCCTTGAAGGTGTAAATTAATATCAGTCTCTGGCCTGCTGGCGAACAATACCTTCATAATGCAATTGCTCGTTTGAAGTGAAAGATTCCTCAAGAAACTAAGCAAATCGCTTCGTCTGATATTATCAGACTCGTCCATTCCGTCCGCCACTATGAAGATTTGCAATGGGAAATTGACCTGATGCAGAGACTGCAACGCAAATTTTAGGTCCTCATATCTCCAGAACGGCCCCATCCTTGAATGATTATCGCCATTCAATTTCAGTCGTCGATAGGAGTCTTGCAAAAGAGGGAATAGTCTCGTATTTTGGCTCCATATCTGATAGACGATAGAACGAAGCATGAGTTCATGACTCGTTTCAGTAACTCCCCCGCGAAAACTATAATAGAAGGCGGCTATAATTGTGTGCTGATCAAGGTCTGCATTATTTAGCTCCCTTTGGCTGGGGACGTTGCGCTCATCATGTAACTTCTGGACAATTTGTTTCGTTAATGTCGACTTCCCGCTTCCTGGCTTCCCCTCTATCCAAAGCAAATCAGAAACTGGATTTTTTATCCACTCCCGATATTCTTGGTGAAGCGGAAGCCAGTTTCCTCCCTGGGGGGCATCGTCGACGCGGGTCTCACGCGCGTTCCATTCCTGGAAATAGAGGGTCCTAAGACATTCTGTTGAAGTGGTTAGACAATTTCTACTTTTCAATGGCCTAGGGCCTCACCATTTCTCTCCTTCTCTGGTTCTATGCTCGCATAACTCGCAAGAGCTTCTCGGATATATGGATAAGGCCTTGAAGATATGAGGACTCGAATCGCTGCACCCGAAGCAGCAGATCGTCTCTCAAGAGATAGGAAATTTGCGAGGAAGGTCGACATGACAGCACGCTCGAGGCTGTCCATACCGTCGAAGAGAAAGATTGTTTCGCGGCCAGGTACTGCTGTGACCATAGCTTCCAACACTCGCCACAGATAATTAGATAAATCGAATCCCGTTAATGAGGTGTCCCAGGACTCGATGATTGGTCGAGCAAATTGGACGCGAAGGTTATGTTTGATCAGTTGAAATATAAGAGATACCAGTATTAAATCCTGTGACTGATTATTGGAGCAGAAAATGGCTGCAATATCCCAATTCTTCGCATAACCCAACAGACGTGGAAGATGTTGCAGAACGTAAGACATAACAACAGTTTTTCCTACGCCTGGTTTACCGTGAAGCCAGAGAGACGTGCAGAGTTCTTTTTCCTTCCACGTTTGGAATTCTGGGCTCTGAGTGAACCATTCCAGGGACTTCTCAATGTTAGCCAGGAGGCCCGTTTCATTGGCTGATTTGGGAATGTTGGAAACGTTGAGGACATCCTTAAGCGCCAAGCCCGTGTTGTCGATATGTGTTAAAAGAATAGCTTTCAGATCCTTTTGAGAGCTATCAGGTGTGCCTACACAAAATAATTTTTCAATTTCATGCACGCCCACCAGATATGAATGCACTAACCTACGTCTTTGCGCAGTGGTTTCATCCATCTCTTAAGCTCCGCTAGAACCCTCTGGTACCCATCATCATCCGAGTCGGGGAATTTTGCCATATCCTAAAAGCTGTTAGAAAAGCCTATAAACATAACTACTTGGAGCACTACCATGTGATTTGTATGGATTGACTGATTAGGCCATCCAGCGATCGTTGCCGATTCTCTTTTGACTACCCTTCCAACACCTGGAAGCTCTAACTCCTCAAAAAAGCAAGTTAATTGAAATCGACCGACAGTCTTTCTTAGCCAACTTGAGAAGTCATCCTCTACTCCCGCAAGGACCTGTGAGTTTCTTTGTAGCACCTCCAAAATATCCACATTGGTTCTTATTCCGGCGCTTTTAAGAATGTTGCCAACAGCCGTCGTAAAGGGAGCCATATCTGAGCCTCGATGAGGTGTTCCCAGGAAAACGATACCAATAGTGTCTCGTTCTATATGCTTTAAGTGTTCGTCGGCCGAAACTTCAGAGAGGGCTATGGCACGTTTAATAACAAGCCCCCCGAGACTATGAACAACGAAGATAAGCTTTCTCGGGACCTAGACTCGGCGTCAGAAGCGAAGCTTAAGGAAACAATCGATTGATGGCTTACATAGCTAGCATCGAGTCTCTTAGCAGCTAAACCATTGACTAAATTCGAGGC
The DNA here is from genome assembly GCA_023159215.1 of Xylariaceae sp. AK1471. Lineage (NCBI taxonomy): Eukaryota > Fungi > Ascomycota > Sordariomycetes > Xylariales > Xylariaceae > Xylariaceae sp. AK1471. The sequence goes on from JAJKLI010000053.1 coordinate 164,202, forward strand.
GTGATCTCGCAGGGTATTCTGCCCTACTGGCTTGAAAAAGTTGGTGACACCTGCGTCGTATCCATAGGTAAGAATGCGCGCGTTGGGAACATCTTTTGAGAGCAGATCGACTGGCCAAAATGTGCCTGAACCCTCGTGAAAAAAAGTTGTGTCGGCACGGCCATTGAGTCCATGAAGGAAAACAATGTCGACGACAGCATCATCGGGCACATAGACGTCTCTGAGGCCATAGATCTTGTTTGCTGGAAACAGCTTTTGAATTGACGTGGATGGAACTACGGGGCTGTTTGGAATGAGCGAAGCAGAGGTACTCGCCGTGTTGTTATCGCTGTCTGACGCGCCTTGAGTAGTACCTTGTTCGTTTTTCCGCTTGGAGTGAAATACTTGCGTGAGCCACTTCTTGGCTGACGCCATTATCTAATGCGATACGATTTTAGACCCGGCGAGAAGTTGTCAAAAACAATGAGCATGCAGCTCGCGGTTCAACAACTACAAGCCCACTTTGAAAGAATCGCTTGTCAAAGACAGAAGCAAACAGGTCTAGCCAATGTGGCAGCGCTGATGCTGTCAGCAATATGTAGCGTAGCCCCGATTGCTGCCCAGCTCGGCGTGAATACATGTCTCGTCACCATTGGACACAACCCCTGCTGAACCATAAGCCACAAGTATTACCCCGCATGTTACTCACTCTCATTCTCAACGCGAACATAACGCATCCCGAGCAAGAAAAATAAACTAACAGGTGGAGGAGGGTCACATGAGATATGTGGAGTATGCGCTCACGGAAAGTTAGAAAAATAAGAGCGCCCAGGTGTATGTACGAAACTTCGGTGCTTTCACCAAATATTGCTTGTCAGCAACCATACCTGACTATAAGATTGTTTCCACCAGCATTCCAAGTTCACCGTCCGACCAGATTGATTGGGGTAAGCTAAGCGAGTCTACATCGGCCATATACAAGGAGGGTTTCCGCTAGGTGTATGATGTTGAAAAGCGAGCGACGGAAACCCACGTGATAAAACGTATGGTTGTTTCAGTTATTTCCTGAAGAGGGAAACGTTTTGGCATGGACATATCAGGCTGGTATGCAACAACCATCTTGTAAGGTAATAATAACGCTATTCTGGCAAATTAGAGCTAACTAAGAGATCTTGCTATCCCTTCACGCAACTATTTACTTAAATAGACATCACTTTTTATTCATGCTTTTCGTGCTAGTTATCCTTGAGATGTTAACTATATCAGTTTTCGCGCCATTTCCGCTGTGTTTCCAGGGGCCCTCTGCGATACACCTTACTACTTCCAGCTCCACGACCTCGCGTACTTTATACCTCTCTACCTGTGCCTCACCAGCCCTAAACTCCTTTAGGATAAGAGATATAGTTAAAACCACTCTGTTGCATCTATATTTAGTAAGTTATTGTTTTCATGGATACTCCCGAAAATCGTTGCGAAAGCACCTCTTAAATTCATGAAGCAAATGTCCAGTGTTATAGGCCTTAGCGCGTTCTTAAAATTGGATAGCTATCTCTAAATAACTAATAGTTTTCGGCTATGATATCGACGTTAACGCTATGGTTCACACGGAACTGTGCGGTCGCCGCGAATTGGTGCTCCCCGAAGCCGCCTTACCCAGCCACCTGCTACCGGCTTTTTCATGTCCACGCCACTGTCATTAATCTTCGGGAGCTGCCGCGCCCTAGGGAAACTCTCTTCCAAGTCACTTGAAGAGGCAGGGCAGCAGACAAGTCCTCCGAAGCAGCAACAAAAGACTCGTCAGCTTATCGAGATTACATCACCGGAACGGCTGCTACTACTATGAATACATATGTTTCTGCTCCGACCTAAAGCTTCTTAGTCACTTCAATACTCGTGGCTAATGCTTAAGTCGGGGATATAGAAGGCATCTCGAAGCTGCAACTAAAGACAATGCTCTAGACCATCTTAAAGATAGTATTTTCAAGGCCCAAACAAGGGGCTGGTTGTCAAGAACTTTCGGTACTATATACATTACTGCAATGGAATTTTCGTTTCTGTTTATTCACCTTGCGAAATCAGTTAGTAGCTGCAGAGGGTGTTTTATCGCTCATCAATACTCTCTTCAGACGTCAAGCTTGCGCTGCCGAGTAGAGTACTTTCCTTTAAAGGTCGCTGCTTCAATCTTGTAGATTGCTTCTTTGGATCATAGATAGCCCCTTGCATGGTGCCGAGGCCGATTAACACCCAGGCCTCTAGCTTTTCGACTGTTTTTCTAGTATAGATAAACGCTATTAAGGATGGACCCTTATACACCTAATACACCCTATGTTTACCTGACTAGCTAAACTCGTATACAGTATAATATCGTTATTCTCTTACGTATTAGGTCCGGTCGGCAGTATAGCAGGCTCTACCAACCATAACCGTGTCTAGGAAGTGATTGGGTTTTCCTATCGAGTTATTCTCTTCAGCTTCAAAGTTTTCCGCGGCAGCTAATGAAGCTTACTTGGCTGTCTCTTCAGGACCGGTCCTGCTGCTATGGCTCTTGGGGACTCCTTGGCCATGAGAGCGTGTTTCTCGTTAGCTACTACTCATTTCGGACTTGACGATGCCACTAGCTTATAGATTTGTTCACTCAATTATGAGTTTTCAGGTTGAAATAGGCTGTCTTATCTCCACGGTCATAGGTCAGTAGGTTGGTCATCTAAATAGTGTATGTGGTTCTAGGTACTGCAGTCAACGCCTTGGTCGTACTCAGCAAAGGTGCCCGCTTGCTTGAGATCGGCGCACACCTTGGCCAGGATCATCGGTTGTGCAGTAGGTTGTAGAAAATAGCTGAGGGAAATGGCTATCCTCTCGAACTCGGTGCTTGACATCGATATAACTATAGCGAGAACTAACATGTTGTTCATAAACTCTGGGCGTAAGTAGCGTGCCACAAGAAAACTGGATAACAAAGGGTTGGATGCGTTGCATTGTGGGTTATCCGGCTCATCCCTAACGCCCAGCTACCTCGCTATCCAGTCTACGTAGTTGTAACTTTTCAGGCAACCTATCAAGGTTATACCAGTAACTATGCCGTCAGTAGTAACTTTGGGGTCAGCAACGGTACCCTTCTAGGCCTTAGCTTCCGTCAATTTATTCGTGTTCTGTAAGCGGCTCAATGACACCTTGCAACTACCCCTATATCAGATGTGCGTTCTCTCTCTTCAGTCTAATCATTGCCTTCCTAGCTACCTCGATATGACTTCACTGCTGTTGCTATCGTTAGTGACCGTAATGATCGCTGACAGATTTCTTGGGCTAAAGTAGAAGCAGCAGTCTATCGAAGAATGAGCATGGGTCCCCGTATAACTTGCTTGTGTAACTCTTGGAGCGCATATAGGACAAATCCACAATGATTGCATCTTCAATTCTATAACGAGTATGGTAAATAAGAAATCCTGCTCGCCACTCAAAGCCCATCGACCCAAGCTTTGCCTTCCTACTCCGAGCACCAGACATGCATGCCACCTATAAGCAGACTTCTCCCGCATCTTGTCCACTATACCCCACGAATCCTCGTATACGATCTACTCGAATAGGCCGTTTTCCACAATCTAGTCGCCCCAACTCCACTACTAGTCATTGCTGTCAACGATGAAAAACAGCGACAGCATCAAGATGAGATCATCTGGAGACCGAATACCACAAGCCAAGTCCTTTCGCGATGTCGAAAATGCCCTAGCTCTACTCAAGAGTCAGGGGCTTACCGTTAATAGCGCGAATAGCAATGGTAGTAAGGGTTGCATATCTTGTGCAGTAACAGAAATGCCTACTATCACCATCCTCACCCCGATTAGCCTCGAGTTTCGATCTGCTGCTGCTACCGCAACTTCCCCGGCTTCGCATCAGGTGCTCTCCATGATAATCTTCCTTCTCCTTCTCTTGTTCTTCTTCTTCTCCTAACGCATTGCCGTTGTTCATATTAACGTTTAAAACAACGCCCTTTCCGCGGTCTTCTCATTGAACAGCCTAGCTGTGATCCCGATCGTAATTTTGGTAACGGTGGTGGTAGGAGTGGACAGAGCAGCAGGCACAAAAAGAAGGGGCCGGCGGAAGAAGAAGCGGAGATGGCCATGGCAATGGCAATGACAATATTGAGAGACGAAGTCCAAGTCTAGACCCATCTTCAACAGGGGTGAGGTCGGAAAATGAAACAGGAGCGGGGTTAAGGGTAAACGGAGTAGCACAAATACATTGAAGAAAAAGAAATTCACATATTAGGCTGCTGCTTCTACCTTCGGGAATCAATAAAGGTAATCCCTGTCGCTTGTCCATGTGGCTCAATTCATCCCACGTTTGCTTCCGAGAAAACCCGCTCACAAGGTCTTCGAATGGTTCACTGACGTAGCCTGCCTACCCGTTAGCTAGCTATGCCCAGCCCTGATCTGAGAGTGAACTAGGACCAAAAAAGTCGCTTGTTTATAACAGTGGGCGCCATAGTATACTTACGTGCAGCAGCCTGTCCCTCACTAATAAGGTGGAATGAAACCTATTCCCCCCAAATAGGGTGTAGGAGAGCAGGATGATATGACGTATAGTTAATGAAGTTATGGTCCTCCTCTACTGGGCATATGTAGTTCGCGTACAACAAGACCACCTCTGCAATCCTGGAGGCCATCCCGCGCTTGAGCTAAGGCTTACGCTACTTTATAGAGCAGCACAAAGTGTTCGCGCAAAAAAAACCCGTCTTCTGCTAAAGCAGTAAACGCTTTTTCGATATTAGCTGCTAATAATTGCCCGCCTCACGGAAGTTGCTCGAGTGTGCTGCAGCGTGGGATCCCTGGGCGATGGAGCATAATGGTCTTGAGCGGATGATTATTGTCTTTACTTAACGGCGGCCTTCCTACGATAAGTTTGCTGTTCACTAAAGCGGCATGAGTAACAGACTTGAATAAAGAAGAATTGAATGCCTAAGGGCATGTGACGCGTATGATGAGACTGAGGGGTGTACCGAACGATAGGGGCTCAATTATTTCAGCTTGCAATGGAAAGATCTCGGGAGCACCGCCCTGAGGGAGGCGAGCCGGGATTTATTAAGACCAGGCAGCCTAACACTCAAAATCAAATATTTTCCACAGTTTTATGGGCAATTGAGTACTCTCACCGTCGGCAGATTGGTACTTTTTCAATTCCGGTCGTGACGTGACTGTTTGGTAACAAACGGATGAGGTCCTTTGCAGAAGTAAAAGCAGCATTGACACGACAGATCCCGTCAGCGGTCGTCATAGACAGAAACCCTAGCCGATGCGTCTCTAGTCGATCTTCATCAACTATGGCACTGTGCTTTGTTGATAGGACGAGTTAGACCTGCCAACAAGGTGGTCTTCGTCATACAGAAGGTTTGAATGACAAGCTTAGATAAAAAAAGCCCTACCCAGCATGCCGATGTCAAATCGTTGAAACCTGTCCCCCCATTCGCCTCATAATAGTCTCCCTCATGTGGACACCCAAGCATGATGAATCCCGCTACAGGACTTAGGCCAGCTTCGCTTTCAGCATGGCAACTTCTAAAGAAGCTCGAAGAGCTTAACATGAGCGATTCACTGAGCTTTTTGACGTAGGCGAACAACTTATCAGCAAATAGAAAGCATACGGAAAACGGTATCGGCAGTGGCAGCAGGAGGTTGATGGCCTAACTCAGGAGATGATCTCTCGAGGTGATGTGAAAGGTGCCGAGCGGTTGGCTGCTATTCTCCTTGAGTACCCTACTGTCATCAACCCCGCCGAGTTCAAGGTCACTATACATACTGGCTGTGGCAAAGAAGTCTTCAGAATTATAGGATCGCCAGGATCCGACTCTCAGCCAGGGCCGTCCAGCATCACGGCCGTACCGGCTTACACGGAGCACAGAGGTTCTCACTATCAGCCCCAGGAGACGGCCTTGCCGGCCTATAGCGGCCCATCTCATCAAGTGGTTCGTACTGATGACGTTTCTGTTTCTAAGTTCCTCCTATTTGCTGAGCCAGTCGGTATTAGTTTCAGCGTGCCCGAGACTATGGCGCTTCTTTCTACTCCATTGAAGCAGGCTAAGCAACAGAAACTTTGGCTTTTTCAAAGCCAGTCCGGAATTTGCTTTTGTATACAATGTCCTTGTCCTGTGTTGATGGCGGAGTCATTGGACACCGACCTAATCATGGGAAGAAAGATGTACGGGCCCATCCCGCGGCATTTCCATGACAATCCGCTCGCACTTAACAACGCTTTGCTCCACTTCCAGCATGTGTATTATGAGGCTTTCGGCGGGGGAGCGAAAGAGATGGTGATGAAGTACGGTAGCAAAGGTACGAAGTTCCAACCTGTTTTATCCAAAATTGGAAATTTTATCTCACATCAATTAGTGGCAAGGGACGACGGGAAAGAGCTGAACTTCGGGGACGTTATAGAGCACAATCTCTCCGTCCGAGCGTGGCACGATCAACTGCGTCTGGGCTGGAGCAAGTTGCGTACTGTGTATTTGGCTCGAGGGGCTAGACAACCACCTATTACAGCCACTGAACGATTTGTCAACAAGGACGCGATTTCTGGTTTGACTTGTCTTTACAGTCAGGATGTCGAAGGCAAGCCCCGAGAGTGGGTTATTATCTGCAGCTATCCCGACTGCACAGTCCCGTTGTTATTCTCGGTGGAGTCTGTCCAGCAGCACTTTCAGAGACATGGTCTACCTCTCGAGGTCTCGGACATTCACACATTGTTTGGCTACCAGGGTATGTATCTCCGTACTCTCTCCCTTCATCTCTCTCTCTCTCTCTCTCTCTCTCTCTCTCTCTCTCTCTCTCTCTTTCTCTCTCTTTCTCTCTCACACACACACACGTTCACACGACGTATTGACTGACTTTGCAGTGATCCCTGTTGCAAACGGGCGTGAAGTATCGAAAACAACCCCACCTCCACCTCCATCCACTGCAGGGACAAATAACCCGCTACAGCAAGACCAAAAGAAGTTGCGGGCTATTCATCGATCTTCCCGATTTTTCTATATGTCGTATATGTCGGTAAGCGAAGCCAAAAAAGAGATGGCTGCACGAAATCTAAAAGCGCATATCCAAAGGTTCGTCAAAAACAAGCGACATTCGCGCTTCTCTAGGAGACTATCACCAGAGTTAAAAAGGACATGTCCATGACCCGAATACGAAGAAGAGAGGCAAGCAATTACTAGTCAAATTGTCAGATAGCATACAATAAATTAGTTGCTACCTGTCACAACTTGTTGAACCATTCAGGATGCTTAGCCTACACAGGTACACTAACACTCGCTTTTGCCGCGAATGATCTGATAGTCAAAAAAGAGTAAAAGATATCTCTTTCAGCTCCTCCTCCACCTCTGCCAGCCGACTCTGCACCCTATCAACAAACTTCAAGATAACGCAGGCCTCCACCCTATGAAACGACCTTGTCATAATTAATTAGTCTCCTCTGATTAGACAGGCACGTACTGCCAAGCCAGATCTTTCTCTCTCTTGGTCCGTCTAGCGGCTGCATGTGCAGCATCCTAGTCCAGAAACCCCGGGATCATTCTATTCGGAGGGCACCAATCAGCTAACAGAGATCATAGTACAGAGCAAACGGCGCTCCGTAACATGCCGCCGTCCGGAGATATCAGTTACTTCATTTCCTAGGGCTAGGTACTTAGTTGGTCACTCACTTTTGACTTGTCGCTATTGCCCGAGTAGTCGAGACTCGACTGCTCAAGGAGGTTGCGTATTTAAGGGTATCTTGGAGATGTTTGCGAGTTCCATGCAATTATTTGTAAAATGCTAGCTAGCCAACTTCCCAAGGGTGAACTTACAGTCTCCTATGAGCTGGGAGTTTCAGGAATAGGAAATAGATGGCCAACTTTGAAGTATGCCGCGGATAAGTTCACTTGCTCAACAATATGATCGTTTACCTGCAGACCATGACGAATCCTACTCGATGGAACCTTAACGGTAAGATGTGAAATGTCAATTCTTACTTATTATAATCCGTCAGATACTAGAACGAATTAGTTATCAATGGTGTACATATTGGCGGGCAGAAATGTCCTTGTGCTGTAAAGCAATCGTTATTCATTACTTTCTGTTTTGCTGAAAATTTAGCTGAGATCTAACCTTATTGTCGCTGTCTGCCTGCTACCACTGCCTGCAATTGTTGCCAGAATTAATCGTGTGGCGATAATCTTTACCTTGAGCGGCTTCATGATGCGTCTATTTTGCGTCTGCATCGTAAATCTTCATTCGATAAAATACTACCTTGGAAAGACAAAGACAACTCGTCCAGCTCAAAGCATGCTGGGTTAGACATGAAATCTTAAAGCTCTGACAAGGAGTATATAGATTACGAGTTCAGTCAAAAAAACGCGATGAGCTCTCATCTGACAACGTGGGCACTATCCGGCCCCCGAGCATTACAAACGACGTATACAGACTATTAACTAAGAGAAGTTTACTAGGAAGAAATATTCCCCAGGAACAGAATCGATCGCGAAATATATCCCACAGAAGTGGTAGTCGTACGTACCATTCTCTATCATTCGTCCTTTACACGGCCCCTTTACACAGGCTAACGGTAAAATGTAGGTTCTGCAACTATTATAAGAAATATTATTTCTAAAAAAAAATTGTTAATTAATAAATCTTCTATAAATAATGTTTAAAAAACTAGGTTTTAAAACATACTATTAATAATTAGTTTTTAAAAAAATATTAAAGTTAAAAAGTTATATAAATCTAAACATTAAAACTATATTTAATAATAACTTTATATTTAAACGCTTATTAAATAAAATTTACAGTGTATACCTTAAAAATAAAGTAATACTTATATAATCTTTTTTTAATGATATATACTTAAACATACGCTTGATACTAGCTCGCTTAATTCTAATATAACTAGCTATACAGCCAGCTACATAGCTGACTATAGAGGTGGCCCCGGGCCGCAGGTCCCCCTTCCCGGGGAGCGATAGCGGCAGTGAGAGGCATGCGGGCAAAGTCCCACTAGAGTTATAAAGGGTGGTGTGTATTAGGTGGTTATAGCTGTGTGTAGCTGTAGGTGTAGCTAAAGCACTCCGAAAATCTGCGTCCTCCCTTGCTTACCCGCTCCGAAACATGTCAGGTCGTGGCGGAGGCCTAGGTAAGCTAACCCCCCTGGTTACGATCTATCCCCTCATAGGCCACATCGAGAGTAATTGTAAGCCTAATTACCCTGATTAATTAAATATATATATCTTAACCGCTACATGTACTATAAATGTAATTTCTACTTTATTATTATTATTTTTTTATTTTTATTTTTATATAATATTTAACTTTATATATAAGTTATAGTTTACGTAATAATATTAAGTAATAACTAACAAGTATTATTAACTAAATAAAATATTTTAAAAAGCTATATTTAATATTAACTTAATTAAATTGAAATTTATAAACAGACTTATAAGTTTTTTTAAGCTTTATTTTTTTTAAATAATTAATTAAATAAACAATTAATTAAATTAAGTTTTAAATTATAGTTTAAAATATAATAAAAGTTTTTAAAAACTTTTATAAACTAAAAAAAAGTATTATATTTGTTTTTTTCGTTAAAATTTTACTATAAGAACTTTATAAACTAAAATAATTAATTATGTACGTATTAATAATATAATAATAAAAAATAGTAATATTTTTTTTAATTATTTTAAAACGTTTAAATTAATTAATTTAATATTAAACTGTTTTTATAATATTAATAAAATAAAAAACGTTTAAAATATAAGAAAAAAACTATTAAATAGTTTTTAAAGCTAATAATTATATTATTTTAAAAAAAAACGTTAAAAAAAACAAATAAATTATAGTTTTTAAATATATAAATAATTTTAAAATAGCTTATTTATTATTAATTATTTTTAAAAATAATAATATTTAAACGTAATAATTTTTAAATTAAAAAAATAATATATATAATTTATAATAGTTTTAATTATTGCTTAATAAATAAACTAGTAATTTTATTATTTTAAATTAAATATAAAACATTTTTTTATTTTATATTTAAGTTTTTTATAATAATAAATAAATAGTTTTAATATATAATAATTATAATTTATATATAAATAATAAGTTTTTTTAGTTTTATTTAATAAATAAAATATAGCTAGTTTTTTATAAACTTTATTATTTTTATAACTGTTTAAATATAGTTTTAAAGCTAAAACTTTTAAAAAAAAAAATACTAAATATTTTATATAAAGTTTAAATTAAAGTTTTAGTTTTAAAAATTATAATTAATATTTTAAAAAAAATTTAAGATTAATTTATAAAACTATTTAAAATTATTATTATTTAGATTTATAATCTTAAAAAATAAAAGTATAGCTTAAATATTAACTTAAACATTTATTATTTTTAAATAGCTAAAAATATTAGACTTTTTATAACTAGTATTTTTTTTAATTATTAAAACGCTATTTAAAAATTAAGCAATTTTTTAAACTAGTTAAAAACTAATTTAAAAGCGTATACTTTTTAATTTAGCTTTATAATAGTTATAAAATAAAAAAACTATAAAAATGTTTAATATAACTATTAAAATAATCGTTAAATTATAAGTTATTAATATTTATTTATACGTTAAAATCGAACATAAAATAAAAAATATATATAAAATAATTAAAATCGTTTTTAATTATAAGTTCGTTTAAATAATAAATGTTTAAAAAATAAAACAAAAGTTAAAAAATCGTACAATTTATAAAAATAAAAATTCTAACTATAATATATTTAAAATAAATACTAAATTAAATAAAACAGTTTAAAAAAATAATATAAAAGTAAAAAACTTTATTAAAGTTTGTAAACAACAAAAAAAATAAACTTACAGTGCTATATTTACTATATAATTTATATTCATACGTTATAACTAGTTAGTATTAAAAGTAGCCCGCGAGGGGATAGATCGTGACCAGGGGGTTTAGCTTACCCTTAACATTAGGTTTTCTTTCCATTACTTCGTAATCACAGGAAACCTCCGTCCAAACTTTATAGCGACTTATGAAGGCGGCGTAGCAGAGAAAAGTACCGCGGAACTTGGGGGTAATAATCTATTTGCAGGAACAGGTTCGAAGGGCCGACATGAAGAGAAAAGAACTATAGTATAGATCCAAAACAGAAACAGCTATGCAACTTGCAAAAAGCGAAACTGAAACAACGCACAGCGTAGCTCTTGCCAAACGATCAAGCCACACGGGGCTTGAAAACTTTCGCCTACCTCACTATTCGTCCTCATCGATTGTCCATTCTTGAGCGATCTAGGTTCCATGTCCATAACAACCAATAACAAACCATTTCATCACTGGGTTTTCCTTCAGCGTGATATGCTGTAGGGGGCTATTTTGGCGTCCCTGTAGTAAGTTTTTGGGGCGGAACCGACAAGTCCCTTTTGCATTTCTCCCATTCGGCCATGAACTGATAGTAGTGATTGCTCATATCCACCGTCACACGGCCCCCGGATCTTTCGATATATAACTTTTTGTCGTTAACAAACCAGCATAAATGTTCTTTAAGGCTTATCTTCAGCCAAATTGTGTATAAAGGTTCAATGCATTGACAAAGAATCTCCCCTGGCAAGCTTGACTGCCCTGCGAGGATCCCAGTCGCCCTGACTTCGATATCCTCATTTATATGCCTGAGATTATCTATATACTCAAGCTTTGCCGCTACAGCTTTCAAAATTTTTGGAGGCATGTCTGATGGGCCTTCAACGGCGAAGTGTGCTACCCGTACATATTTCGGCCTTCTTTTTCAAGCTTTGCCGCTATAACTTCCAGGATAGCCGGAGATAATATCGATTGACTTCTCAGGGCTCTAGCGGCTCGTCCTACGACTCCTCCATCTCTTTCATACCTGAGTATTGCTACTATATCTTCTAAGATCCAATCAGGCAGCACCGACTGTCCTTTAAGGGCCGTGAATCCCGAACGCTTAATACTATTATCTTCACTTTTAAGCAATGCCGCGATAGCTTCCAGGATTTGCCAGGGGAAAGTGGGCCGACCTTTAAGCGCCGCGGCCGCCTCCGATGTTAGACGTTCATCATTTTTTTCACCACCGCCGCCAGAGCTTCCAGGATAGGCAAAGGCAAAATCAATTGCTTTCCAAGAGCTCTAGCTGCTCTCTCTATGATCCGATCCTCTTTTCTAGCTTCAGAGTCAAGTTTAACTTCCGGAACATGCCAGGGCGAGGAAGATTGACCTTTAAGCGCTCCAGCTGCCACCCTTCGAATTTTGTCTAGTTCTTCATCTCTATACTCAAGTTTTGCTGCCATAGACCTAAATATCTCCTCGGGCAAGTTTGATTGGCTCCCAAGAGTGTCAAGTACCTTTAATACAACCTCAACATCTTCGTCCTTGAGCTTTGCTGCTGTCGCTTCTAAGATATGATGGGGTAAAGAAGACCGGCCTTCAAGGGTCCAAATTGCCGTCCGTCTGAGGGTACGATCTTCGTGCTCGGACTTTTTCGCTATCGCTTCCATGATAGAATCGGACAAAGCAGACCGGGCTCCAAGAGCCCGAATCGCTGACGCTCTAACACCCGGACTTTCATGCTCAAGCTTTGCCGCTATCGTTTCTAGGATATCCTTAGGCATAGCAGACTGGTTTCCAAGGGCCCACTATGCTGCCATGGTGACAAGAGACACCCTATGCTCCAGCTTTTAACCACAGCTTCTAGGATTCTCGCGGGCAATTGTGATCGACCTCCGAAAGCCTTGATCGCCGCTACTTGAACTTCCATCATTTCATGTTCGAGCATTCCCCCCATTGCATCCAAGATCTTCGGGGACAAGTCCGACTGGGTAGCAAAGACCTCTCCTGCTTTCTCTCTAACCTCGCTATTTATATCTTCAACTTTCTTTACGATGGCCTCTTGAATATTTTCAGGCAAGTTCGATCTGTTTCTGATAGCTTCAAGTGCCATGTGTCGCACCTCTTCATGTTTATCTTCCAATATTTTTACCACGGCTTCTAAAATTTGTCCGGGCAGGGTCGATTGGCTTCGAATGGCGTTAACTGCTGCTTTCCTGATAGACCACTCTTTGATTTTGAGCATTTCTACAATGTCTTTTAGAATGTGTCCGGATAGATCCGACTTGCTTGCAAGGAGGGACAATGCCCTGTCTTTGTTTCTACTATGACCATCGTGGAGCCTTGATCTTACAAGCTCTATGATGTCCGGGGACAAGACTTCATGATTACCTAGAAGCATGGTAAGGATGGCGTTTTCGAATGAATATTCGGGCTTCTTTTCTAGCTAGTCAGCGGCAAGGCCTATTATGCGTGATATTTGCTGCGGTTTCCCCAACGTGAATAGAACTCCACGCTTTATATCGTCAGGTTCTTGTTACAAGACTTTGAATAGAACTTTTTCTAGAGCTTCTATCTCACCAGCTAATCCTCCCCATCTTGTGTGTTTTCGCGTTTGAACACCAGCTATTCGTATAGTCGACCTTCCAAATTCGATCGAAGTAGGTTGAATGGCGTTTTCTGCTCCGACGACATTTCGCTCAAACAACGCATGATCAAGCGTTGATGCCTTGGGCCTAAGAGATCACGCGGCTCTTCCTCTATGCCACTAAAGAAATCGAGGAGATGTTCCTCTTTTTTCTTGGCCTGTAGCATGCCAGCCACGAATCGCCAGACATTCTCGAAGCGGCGGTTGTACTTATGCTCCCGGAGATATTCTTTTAAGTGCTCTCGGTGTTCAGTTAGCCACTGAGCGGCAAAATATTCCTGAAAGGTCCGGTGGACGAAGCGGAACTGGTGTTGCTGACCACGATCATCCAAATGTATGAACGACAGCTTGGAAATATTACGCTCTAATGACAGGGGTAACAGCATGCCCTTAGTTTCCGAACGTTGGATTGCTTCACTAATTGTGTCATCGCCAAACTCAACTCGATCGGACTTCATCATGTTGATACCTATTTCTCCGAGGAGGTTGCTCTCTGCGCAAACTACTCGCTCCAGACGGGAGACATCTCGCACAGCATTGACTATGTCGAGGGTTACTCGCTCGCCATGGTCTCGCTTGTCCAACTGTGGGATGTCTCGGCGCCAGAGCGTACGTACGATGGCCTGGTAGAGATATGTCATCGTTGGTAAATCATGGCCTTCTCCGCCTTGAGTGGCATTAGATGGTGTGTTATGCCTTCGAAATTCATCCCAACTGTAGCAGAGAATGTCGAGGAGTATAGGCACGCGAAGCATTTCTTTGATATAGGGTTTGTGCTGGATAAAAGCGAGGATGTCTTTGCCTATATGACTTGGGATGATTTCCGTGTTTCTCACATATGCTTCGATACTGGCCATCGTGAGCCCAAGAGCTTCTAAGTGAAGATCAATTGATGAAAGCCCAGTTTCGTAAGATCTTGACGTGATCATGATCACATGTCGGTTCATCAATTTCTCGAGTTTTTCCTCCGACCATTGTCGCGCCTCGTCTAGGCCGTCCAGTATGATTAAAAGTTTGGCACTTAATCTACATTTGTCAAGAATTATCTCGCTGAGTTGTTTTGCAAATTCGTCGCCTCTTGCGGTAACTTGAAAGTATTCGTCGTATAGCACCTGGGTCAAATGATCAAGCTGCTCGAGTTTCCGCACTGGTATTCGAACCACGAGGTCGAACCTTTTTTGCAATTCGTGGTTCCAGGAATATTCGTACATGGCTATTCTGGATAGCGTCGTCTTACCAATCCCAGGTCTGCCTTGGATGAGTACTCGCTTAGGCCGTATCTTATCATGCCCCAACTTGATTTCATCAAATAAGCCATGTAGCAGCACTAACCGTCTCTTTTCTGACGGCTCTGTCTTTCTCTTTGCCTTGTGCTTATCGCTAGAGCCAGGACATTTCGCTACCGCCAAGCTGATGTCGCTCAAGTTCACCGGCAGTTTCTGGCCTGATATCCGTTTTATAGACGCGTGGTCGATCCTTGAATGCAGATTCAGAATTTCTCGAATGCTGCCTAGGGTTATTGGCCGTTCTATTTTCCAGAGATATCCAGCGTCATTAAGATTCTTCAGAGTCCCCGAAATCTTGGACTCCCTTTTAGTGCAATACTCCTCGGACGTCATTCTTTCCGTTTGAAGGAGATTCACCGATTCCTCGTAGCACTTCTCCAGTTCGTCGAGTATCTGTACGGCGTCTTTGAGAGTTTCAAACTCTTTTAAAATCTTGAAAAATAATCGATGCTCTTCCCCAGGCCTGTATTGGAGTCGAATCACCGTGTCTGCCATGCGCAGGTGGCTTGACTGCCACTTTCGCTGAGTTGGCCCATTTTCGTCGTCGAAAAGGAGGATTGGAATTGCGGATTGGATTCCTCTGCTGTTTCGAAAGCCGAGGAGGGCCATTTCGGTCATGGCATGATGGAACTTATCTCCCATTTCCAGCCTGTAAGCCTTCTGAACTTGACGAATTGCCTCACAGACTTGTTCCCAGGAGTCTTGCACCATCGGATCATACCGGACGCACTCGTTGAATAGAGCTTCTGAGTAGGTCTGACCGTTATGCTTAGATTTGAATTCACGCTCATCATGCATGTACTGGGCAAGTAACTCGGAGTAGAATACCAAGATGTAGTCTACATTGCCACCATGCCAGCCCTGCGGTAGTAGGCAGAGTTGGTTGTGGATTATGTCGGTACTCGCGCCAGTTATACTTCTGCCCTCGTCGGCCAAAGAGTTGGCCGGTTGGTATCCATGTGGGGATTTATCCGAATTTACGTTAAAGAGAAGTTCCTTGAACCAAGAGATATAGTCTGTGACTAGTTTTTTATTTGCCTCGATTTGAAGCTTGTCATTCTCATGAGCGTAGAGTATGAAGAATTTCGGTGACGCTCGATAGAGACCATTCTGCTTTAATATGCTGATGACCTTGTGGAACGTATCTATAGCCATACTCAATTAGTTATTTGGACGGCATTACATCGTCGTTGATGACCAACCATCGGCCCATTTGGCGGAGTCCATTTGCTCACTCATCTCTTGTGCAATATTTGACAACGTTGTATCTGCTAGAGGAATCCGTTGCTAACGGGTTACACGACTAACAGAGATAGAACTTCCTGGCATAGTTTGACGACCGCAGATATAGAAGGATAAGGTGTTGTGTCGTCTATTATGAGCTAGACACAGGCATGAAGGACTTTTTAGGAGGTCAGGCAGGGGAGGACAAATACTGATCCATATAAGACATCGGGTTCTCCATCCCAGTCGTTGCAAGTGGGCGCATCAGAAAGTGCCGGTTGCTATCAATTGGACGCAGTCAAGTTGGTGACAAAAAATTGACACGCATCCCTTAACACTTACACACACAGTGAAGACAATAATACAACCAAAATAATCCAAAATTAAATCAAAATAATCAAATTGCGTATTTTTGGTAGCCTTAATCCAAGCGATTAGTTTTTTAGTCAAATAAACTAAAATACGTGGTAGAATTGATGCTCGGAATCAGATAATTGTTATTGAGAGAGTGTCAATTTTTTTGTCACCAACTTTGTAGTCTCCCCAGCTGCAAGCGCCATTTCATCTTGATGCGTTGGTTGTGTTGGCTGCGCCATCAGGGAAAAAATGGCCGACTGCATTTTCTGTGGCGGATTCGAATCCTATTGGTCGGGTGAACGAGCTCTTTGAGTTTCAAGGCCTTCGCACTTTACAACGATTCTACAATTGGTTTAGGCCGCTCCTAGTAAGATCACCTTGATTGCGAATAAAAGCGGACAATCGTAATTTATTTTCTCCAATTCGCTCAGTTAGGAGGTAGCTACAGCCCGCTGTCCCCTACTGAATACTTTACCTACCGTATACTTTTGACTATACCAAACCTTGGCGGGCCCACTTATCGCAGAATCTAGACTTTATAGTCTATCCACTCTTGATCATGTGACTTGGAATCACAGCCAAACTGCTGTATTATGGAGTCCAAGATTAGAACCCTTGTTGATTGATCTACAGGTAGATAACGGTAACTTTTCTATTAGGTAGAAAGTCCGGAGGAGTGGGCCCGCCAAGGTTTGGAATAGTCAAAAGTATACGGTAGGTAGCCACCACCTAGACCAGTCGTGGAACAATAATTGGCACACCCACCCTAACACTTACACTTGGACCAACCGCAAGAATACCACACGAAACAATACTTAATTCAGTGAAAGAAAACTACTAGTATTTATTTTATTATTCTTAATTAATTATGAACCCAAGATCCTAGTAAATAACCTAAGAATTAGCAGAGGACTTGTCACTTGAAATCAAAAAGCTGTTAGGTAAAGGTATGTCAATTATTCTTTCCACCAATTTCCAGAGCCCCAGCTTCTCGTAGCCTGCCGTCCCGTTGTCTCCTTGATGGAAGCCACTTCTACCTGGAGCCAGCTGTCTCGCACTGCGATCAGAGATCCACCAATCATGGGTAATAATTACCTAGGTATACAGGGCACCATGCAGAAACATTCTCTGCAACCACAATCGTTAAATTGAAGATGTTGTTGCTGAATCGTTGTAAGTGGCGTCGAGTTGTTTTTATAACAGTTTCTTTTAAAAGTTGTTGGATACTAGGCGTGGCGGAAAACTTTTCTGCGTCAGCCCGCCAAGACTTTGTGACCCCCACCTGGATCTGTAACCTCAAGACAAGTCAACCCCCCGCTATCTGTCACCACCTATTAGACCAGTTTCTGAATGCCCTCATGTCACACATACAAGCAGTATTACCTATAAATTTCCATGGCGACTATGGGTCTTTATAGTTTGAGGATTTTTTGGTCATATAATTATAACTCGCACTTAGAACTCATTTGGCTTGCACTCGGCGCACTTTTGCATTCTTATCTTCTATCTTCTCTCGCATCGTCCATTATCCCCTCACACTTGCCGCCTACCTACCTCTTACCGCCCACGGCAACCGAATGAACATCCTGTCGTAGCTTGAAGGTATAGAGCCCGGGAATTCGAGCGATGTGGATCTGCGATAGTGCCAGAGACTCGGGAACGTAAACGACGACAGCGAATGCCTACGCCAATTACAGCCACCATTGATGCGGATAATCTAGACTTGGGTCGCACGCCGAGGTGGAGAAGCGGCAAAGCCTGGTCAACCTCAAATAGAACAAATAGCAGCCGCTCATCAAACACTTCCCGACTCTCCCCTACAAAGCGCTTAGCAAAGCTCGAGGTCGCCACACAGACTACCATCTTGGTAAGACAGATTAGCAGGAACGATACCCGTATACCGACGGAGCTCATAATTATACTGGGAGAACTGGACAGCTTTCAAGATCGGGTCGGCATCGTACCTAAGTATCTTGCTGCCGAGGTTAACGCGCGTGCAAAAGACGACGACGACTTCTACAATTTCGTGCCTTCAACATTCGAACAGAGCGATGAAGGTGCTGCTAATGGTGTTGCTACTATGTCCGATCCCCAACTTTGTCTGCACCAAGTTTTGAAGGGTTTCAAATCAGCCAAAGAGTGTCGCAACGAGGAACATGCGGAGGCAACGTGGAATACTCTCGTTCATTAGCCCGTCTTTGAACTAGCTCTAGGATCTATAGCAGATGTTACAGAGACAGCGGAATCAGCCCCAGTCCATACAGATAGATCGGAGGGGCAGGACCGGGACCGGGAACAGAGCCGAGAACATCAGGTTCGCGTTCGTGGTATGCCCTGCACAGCAGCGAGACTAATAGGTCGTGCACACGGCTCCAAGATGGTGGATTATTGTATCTTCGTCGAACCCCGGGCGCATGAAGCTACAAAGATCGACGAAGTACGAGAGAGAATAACGTACATTAATCATACCGATTATAACGCTCTCCGTTGGCGGCCTACTGTTCTTAGTGCCGAGTCTATGAAAGCCAGTGAGGGATTCAGAGATGCCCAATTGCAGCTGAGCGTCTGGCAAGCTGCGCAATGGACTTTACTTGTCAACCTGCTCACTTTGCGATCTACAGCAGTAGAAGGAAGGGAAGAACAACCTATGGTCATTCCCTTCCTTCCAGCTCTTATCATCCAAGGCCAAGAGTGGTATTTCACTGCTACTACAAGGTCTGAGGAGGAAACGGTATATGCACTCCCCCAATACTGCTTCATGCCAGCTGCTGAAAGAGGACACAGGGCTGTGGTCGAACTGCTTCTCGTTACCGGCAAGGCCGATGTCGAGGTTTAAGATAAGTACGGTCGGACGGCGTTTTCGTTAGCCTCTGAAAGAGGGCACAAGGCTGTGGTCAAACTGTTTCCCGTTACGGACAAGGCCGATATGGAGCCACAGATAATGACGGTCAAACGCCGCAGTCATAGGCCGCGAAAAAAGGGCAGGAGGCTATAGTCGAGCTGCTTCGTGCATGAAGTTCCCGAATAGAAAGTCTCACAGGGGCTACGAACATGCCCAGCACTATAATAGGCTGCCTTTTCAGTTGCCTAATCATATTACTGCTCTCGATTAGGGCTGTCACTATGAGATCAAAATTATAGAATCTTAAATGGCACCCGTTCCTACTACAAGGTCGCCTCCAGTTTCGACTCTTAACGCCAAGTCCTGTTTTCCGAAAAGCTGATTCTAGCTGCCTTAAGGGCCATTTCCGTATGCCCAACCCAAAAATGGCCCTCTTTATATACATTATGTCGCAACGATGCCTACTTTTCAAGACGGGCGATCCCTTGGAGCCTATTCCCCTTAGAGGGCTTATGCCATTCCGAGGCCCCGTACGCTAAGGTGCTGCGGACTACTGCCATATATACCTACCGGGCCTTCGCTACGCTAGTGTCCCAGACCGAAGCGGCCAGATGACTTCCGATCAGCTAGTGCACGGAAATGCTTGTAACTCGCATTAGTGTAGTATTGCTGTCTCTATACCCCTGTATGCCTTCTACGTAGAAGGCATACAGGGGTATATAGCTTGGGCTTGCCATTAAAGGTGGTCACTCGTGTAAAATCTGCATCGTGCCAAAGCCGTGAAAGGACAAGTGTTTCTATACATAGGCGATGCGTGGTCAACCAGGACGACCTCAGGCGGTAACCCCTATGGTCGTTCTACATAGAAGGACCATAGGGATACTCATGACTTCATTCATGCAAGCCCACAGCTGGCTCCACACCCCAAATGCGTAGGAACGTATGTTAGCTGACCTTAAGACGCTAGCAATGGTCATGATGATTATAGACTACCCATTGACGGCACTGGGAAAGGAGCTCCCATTCTGGGTATGTTTATCTCTACGTCTTCGCTATGATCGCATATTATGCAACTAGAACTGACGCCTCTTTCCTAGGCGGTACAAACCACCAGATTGATCTCCAGAACCCTAATAATCTGGGCCAGCAGAGCACCGACAATGGCGTCGTCCCTAACCTCAAATGGAGCTTCTCCGATTCCAAGAATTTTGAGGGATGGTTGGGTGCACGAGCAGGTCGTCACTGATCTCCCCAGCAGTCAGGACATCTCAACCGCACAGCAGCACCTCACTAAGGGCTCGATTCGTGAGCTCCATTGGCACCGCGTCGTATGTTAAACCTGTCCAAAATTTGAAGTAAATCTTGTCGGTTAAATAACCGTGTTACTAGCCATCCATTTGCGTCGTTCTGTTTCCGCCTTGACTTTGTTCTATTATAACAACCGCCTTATTAAAACCACTATGTCCCTAGTCCTTAGTAAGGCAGAATAGATTAATAGCTACATAATGTTGCTTAAAATATCTCTTGTTTTTTAGTGTATTAATTATAGGCATTTTTTATATTTAAGTAGTCGGTAATAATCGCTTAAAAAGATCTTAAAGCTTAAAAATATTAAATTAAATATTAAATATTTATTAAAAAAAATTAATTATTATAATAATATATTATTAATATAACTAATATAAGTAAGTATATTTATAATAAAAGTTATTAAATGTTTTTATTATTATTTCTGTAAATATAATAAATTTAAACTAAATTTAAATTTTATATGCTAAATTTTATGCGAGTTTGTTTATTATTTTAGTTTTAATAATCATTATTTTATTATTTTATATTTTATTACTTTTTATAAACTTGTTTATATTTAAATTTTTAAAAATCTTTATTATAAATTTATATTTATTTTGTTATATAATTAATAAACCTATATTTAGTTTAGTTAATATTTATAATAGCTTAAGTGAGGCTTATAAAGCAACCCTACTAGCTATTAGGTGGTGTGGTTAAGTGTGGCTAAATAAAGCCACCTTATTAATTCACTGCAATGAATGAAGTTGCTAGGGTGAAGGGAACAATAGTTTTAGTATATAAGGGATTTTCTGTGCGAACCTGTAAATTAGTTTCCTTTTCTTTAAGCTTGATATTTTATCTAGAATATAAGGTACATTTAAGCCTTAAATCGACTGCCGTATTCCACGCCATCACAATATTTAATATTTTAAATTTTTTTTTCAAAATATTTGTTTTGTAAAATATTAAAATTTAATCTATACATTGTAATTAAATTTTTACTTAATTTTTTTTAATAGTATACAATAATATTAAAATTAATAGTTATTTTTTATTAATATTTAAACTTCTTTATTAAGTTTTTAGTTTATTTAAATAATAGATTTTTAAATATATTAATATAAAATAGTTTAAATTAAATTTATATTTTTAAAATTATTTAATATAATAAATAATTAAGTTTAATTTTGTTTTAATTTATTTAATTAGTTATTTTATTAAAGTTTTTATTATATTTTATTAGTTAAAAAAACAAGTAGGTAAAAATATTTTAACTGTTTATTATTTATATAAAAAGTTTATGTTTTAAAAATACTAAAATATTGTTTTTATTTATTATAAAACTAATAAAATTATTATAACATTTTTAAAAACTATTATAAATAATAAACTGATTAAATATTAAAGTTTTAAGTAGTAATTTAAAAAGATTATTAATAATTTTAATATTATTTATATTAAAGATATTAAAACTAATTAATATAAAAACTTTAATTTTATTAATATTATTAAAATTTAAAAATTAAATTATAAACTAAAAAAACATATTTATTAATTATATTAATTTTTTTTTTTAATATATTAAAGTTTTTAAAAATTAAAAAGTTTATTTATTTAAAAAAAATTTATAAAGAAAATAAAAATAAAAATAAACCCCTTTTTTTTATTTTATTTTTAAAAAATTTTATTTTTTCTAAAATTATATTAAATTAACGTTTATAATTTAAAAAAAAAAAAAAAAAAAAAAAAAAATAAAAAAACTTTCAACTTTATATATAGTTTTTAATTTTTAACTTTAAAATAACAAACAATATACCCTTACAGCTTTATAATCGTTTATTTAAAAAAAAAACATTATTATTTTTAGTTTTTTTATATATTTTTTTTTAAAGTTAGCTTAACCAGCATTTTTTAACTTATTCGCTATTATCAAGTAAAGATTAACATTGTTTAAGATTAAGTTTTGCTTTATAATAAGCCTTGCGTATTTCTTTCTTACTAGCGTTTGTTTTTACGTGTTTAACGTTATGTATAATAATATCCCTAAAGATTAACTAGCTTAAAACCTGCGGCATGATACTGGCACGTTTTTAAAGCCTATTTTGTTTATGTGTGGTTTATTTGTAGCTAGCTTTGGACAATAGCGGTAAGTGCTTTTCGGGCGCGAATATGAGATCTAAATTTGAAGAATGATAGCTAACGCTCACGTTCATAAAGACCAAATCGTTTTTTCCATTTCAAATTCCAGATCGTTATTTCTATCGCCATTATCCGACGCAGGCGGATAGCAGCGTATAGATCATGCAGCATATGAAGACTATACAAACACACATTTTAACCATGCCATATACCGAGAAAGCTCTTACGGGATACCTCAAGAATTCAAATGGAATAGGTACCAGGAATTGGGTGGTGTCGCCGCACATCGTGCAGTACGATATGAACTTGAACAGATGTTTTATTTTAAAGGCAATGCTCTCTGCAATCCTAAAAGATGCCGGATTCGAAACGGTTTACCTTCTAATAGACGCACTAGATGAGCGCGACAAAGATGCGTATTAGATACGTTAATCTTTGTTTCTCCTTATTCCTTTCTTACATCCCCGTTCTCGGTGTATTGAGTTGGGTTGTTCTCTTGTACTTTTCCCGCACGTTGGGCAAGTACATTGAAACGAGGCCTCGGACTTTTCATATTGATGACGCCTGAAATTACCCCTAGAGGCGAACTGTCGGCAACAACAGGGCTTCTCATAGATTGGCTTATCACTAGATAAACTACCTTCTTTCAAACGCGCAGTTAGTATATTGTCTTTTGCTACTTTCTCTTGAAACATACCCCGGTAGTACTGGAATAGGCAAAGATGGCGACTGAGAAGCAATACCAGGGGTCTCGCATAACTGTTTCTCAAGTAGGGAGCCAGGCTCTTGCTCAAGATTGGTAATAGGAGGTGATAGGGCCAGCTCCTCGGGGTATGTATCATAGCCAGGAGGTATAATTGATAGTCCTAGTCTATAGGCAGTATCGTTCGTGTTTAGCTGGTTGCTGTGTTTATGAAAATTGGACGCGGCCATCTATTTGGAACGCGTAAGTTAGTACTAAATATCTGTGATCCAAAGGAAACAGAGGAGTGGGCATGGCGAAATAGCCTTCATTGCTAGTATAACCAAACCCACTAGCGGATGGGTATAAAAGGTCCAAGCCAACATGAGTCTTGGAGATGGAAGTTGAGAATTCCGAATCGTTGTCGACATGGCAGTGCGGCGTAGCTATTTCGGGCATTTTCTGAGTTGTCGTATTGAGGTCTGTCTAGTAGCACATCATCTGCGTATATTGGGCGAATTGCATGTCCTGATGAAACTAGCAACAAGAGGCCCTGGCGAATAGATATGTCAGGACCAACACGTTTCCTGATATGTCATAACTAAAGAAGAGAGGGAGAGCAATGCCCGGGGAAACGCATAGGAATGGAACTTGTAGGAGATCGATCCCCCATAGGGTGTCCTGGTCGTCCCATGAAAGGAGGCTTGGTTGCAGCGTCATTTGATAGAAGGATAGGTGGCAAAGAAGGTTCCGTATTGGATAGAAGTTCTTTGTTTTGTTTGCACAGACGTCTTCGACCTTCTCGAAGGAGCGTCTATACATGTGAAGCGTACTGATTCGGCGGTTGGACGATCTAAGCAAGGTGTTGAAAATCAAGAAACAAAAGACTGGATGGGTGACGAATCGGCCGCCATGTCGTTGCAGTACATATCTAGCCCGGTAGCCGAGCGAGTGGTTACGGGTGGGCTTGGTAGGATCGAGGTCTGGTGTTGGCAGTGCCTTTGGGCTGCCTTTGCCCCATGGGAAGAGTGCTGGGAAGGTCCGGGGGAAGAAGTCGACGTGCAGGTTGTCCGCGAACTCTGCGCCGTGGTCGACCCTAATGAAGAGGGATGCTAGATCTGCTGTTGCCTGTGTGCTAGATCTGCTGTCGGCATTTGGCACCAGTTAGAGTTAGCTGCGCTAACGTGCAAAGAACTCCGCATTAAATTTGTATGGTAACGTATTTGCTTGGCAGCGCATAATCTTTTAGAACACTTAATTCGTACAGCTTTTTAAAACTTTCTATTTTTTTACTTTTAATATATACATTTTTTAACTTTTAATTATTAAAAATCTTATTAAAGCGACAATGTTTTTACTACTAGAATTACGATTTTTATTATAATTTTTATTACTTACGCTTTTTTTAGTATTAAAAA
The DNA here is from genome assembly GCA_023159215.1 of Xylariaceae sp. AK1471. Classification (NCBI taxonomy): domain Eukaryota; kingdom Fungi; phylum Ascomycota; class Sordariomycetes; order Xylariales; family Xylariaceae; species Xylariaceae sp. AK1471. The sequence continues at coordinate 188,939 of JAJKLI010000053.1, forward strand.
CGATTTTAAATCTATTAAATAATAAGTTTAATAGTAAACTGCTAGTAAAATTAATATAAGTTTTTTTTAAATCGTTTTAAAATTATGCTTTTTATTACGGTTATAATGTTATTTATATAAATATTAATAACTATAAAAATAGCTAGTTATATTATTATTTAATATAATATAATTAAAAGCTTTAAAAAAGTAATAAAGTTATTATTAATAAAAAAACTACGTTTTTAAAAAAAATTAACTGTTTATAGCAAAATAATATATTTACTTTTAAAAAAAACTATTAAAACTAAATATTCCGCTTTTATAAAATTAATAATATTTATAGTTATTTTATAAATAATAGTTTTATTAAAAACTTTATTTACTATTATTTAGTTTATATATATTAATATTATATTTATAGTTTTTATAAAATAAGTACTAAAAATAATTAAATTTTAAAGTTTTTATTAGTTATTTTTTTTAATATTAAAGTTACTTATAAAAACGTTAATAATTATATTTTTAAAAATAAGCTAGCTAAACTTAATAGTTATATTTTAATATAAACGTTTATTATTAAGCTAAAAAAAGCTAGTAAAAACAATAAAAATAGTTTATTTATATTAAATAAAAAGCTTTTATTTAATAATACTTATTAGTTAATATATTGTTTTTAAAGCTATAGTTATATTTTAAGCTTATAAAAACAGTAACTATAAATTTTTAATATTAACTATATATACTGTATTAATCGTTTTAAAATATTTTTAGTTATTATTACTAATATATTGTTTATAAAGTTTATAACGTTTTTAGTTTTTATTTTATTAGCTATAAAAAATAAAAACAACTTTTTCTAGCTTATTAATTTATTTATAAAACTAATAAAAAATTATAGCTAATTATTACTTATAATTTTTATTATTAATTTTTAAAACTAGCTTAAAGCAGCTTTTATAAAAATATTTTTAATTATTTAGCAGTAAGTTTATATTTTTTATATTAATAAAAACGTTATTTTAAAAACTAAACAAAAATAAAAAAAGCTAATACTTAATTTTAAAAATAAAAATAAAATTAATAAACTTTTAAATTTTATTATTTATGTTTTAAATAGTTTTATAATTAATAACTTAATTATGTTAAAACTTAAAGTAATATTAAATAAATTATTTTATATTTATATTAATTTTTTGTTTTATTAAGCTTATATAGTTTATTTATATATAAAAACAAAATTTAACAATATTTAATAACGTATATAAAAAAAGTTTAATAAAAACTAAAAGTTTTATATTATATACTTTTAAAAAATCTACTTATTTAATTATATTAAATAAGTTAATTATTATATTTTATAGTACTATAATTATAATATTTAAACTATATTATTTATAAAGTTAATAAATTATACTATTAAAAAACGTTTTTATTTATTAAATAAAACTAATTTATTAGTTTTATATAAAAGTTTTAATTATATAATTAATATATAATATAAAAATATTATTAACTATTTCTAGTAAAAAAAAATTAAAACATATTAAAAAATAGTTAGTTTTATTTAAACAAGAAATATTTTTATAACTTATAATAAAAAAGTTTTTAAATTATTAAAAATTAAATACTTAAAAGCTTAATATTATTTTCTATAGTTTAATTATTTTATGCTTTTATTGTAATAGTTATATATATATAGTATAAAACAGTAATATAGCTTTTTTTATTTTTATAAAATTTAAAAAAAAATCAAGCTTTATAAAAATAAGTTTATTAAAAGTATTATATATATAAAAGTTGATTTTTTTTAATATTTTATATATAATATAATAAACGAACTATTTAGATTATATTAAAAAAACCCTTAAATTTTAAAGCTTTTTAGCAAGTTTTTTTCTGCGATAATTACGTTATTTTTAAAGCTTAATAAGCAGTTTAATCGTAATTAAAAAGCTTTATAATTATTTAATATAAACTATAGTTATTATAAGTTTTTAAAAAAAAATAGTTAAAATAAAAACTTGTTAAAAATATATTTTTAGTATAAAAAGCTTATATAAATATATAAATATCGATTATAAATATAGTTAAAGTATAAAAAAAAGCTTAAAAAAAAGCTTATATTAAATTAGCTTAATAAGCTATAAATTATTATTTAAATAATTTTAACTTTAATTTTAACTTTAATTTTAGCAACTTTTTTACTTTTAAAAGCGAAAACTAAACTATTATAAAGTTTAAAAATAATATAAACAATTTTAAAAAGTTTTAAACTACTAAAATAACTTTATATAGTTTAAAATCGTTATAAATAGCGATAAAAAAAATAAATCAAATATTAGCTTAATAACTATAAATAATAGCTTTAACAGTAATTATAAAGCTTTAAAACAGCTGCAAAAAAGCTATAATAGTTTTAATAGAGTATAATTATTACTAACTAGCTTTAATAAATATTAAACAGCTTTAATTTCTTAATATAATAATATTAAAAAAAAATCTATTAAAAACAGCTTAATTAATTAATTAAACAATTTTTTTGTAACTAACACGTTTTATATATAATTTAAATGTAAATATATTTATTATAAAACTTTTTAAACGTAAAAGATTATTAAACTTAGCATTTTTTTAAATTTATAACTTTTAGTATTATAATTTAAAAAATTGCTATTTTAATCTAGAAAGTTATACGCTATTAAATAAGTATGTTACTATATAAATTTTAGTACGAAGTAGCTTATACAGTAATAATGTAACTTTTATTATAATAGTTTAAAAAATTACTTTAAATCAGGGTTATGCAGTAATAAATAAGTACGTTACTATATAATTTTAAATGCAAAGTAGCTTATACAGTACTACAGCTAACTTTAATTAGTACTAAATACCGACAGCAGATCTAGCACACAGGCAACAGCAGATCTAGCATGCCTCCTAATAAATAGCTAATCGAGCTGTCTATTATGGCTTCCGACTTTCTCTCGATCCCTTCATCAACAGCAGAAACAGAAGGCCAGTTTAATAGCGCTGGAGATACGATATCTGTTAGAAGAACGCGTCTTAGGCGCCATGTCATCGGCGCTGCCCAGTGTATCAGGTCCTGGAGTAAAAGAGGTATATATGAGCCAGCGTTACCTCTTTCACTTCTCGATCGCCAAGACTGGGAGCAGCAGGTAGACCAAATAGCCCGGGTCTTACACTCTGAATAGCTTCCTCTCGCTCCACTCGATCGAGTTCTTCTCCCTCTCGATTACGTTCAGGCGCCTCTCGCTATTCTCGATCTCGCTAGCGTATCCCTGGTCCCGAACTCGGCGAGAGGATTTTGGCTTCTCGCTGGCTCGATTCCCTGGCCTGTGTTAGCCGCGGCGGTCAGCGTGTCTGGGTGGTCCGGCCCAAATTTCTGCTTGCAAGTCTCCATCACTTCTAACTGTAGCTTCTCTGCCTCGTCCCACCGCCCTTGGTCAGAGCATGTCCATGCTAGGTTGCCCATAGCAGTCAGTGTGTCTGGGTGGTCCGGCCCAAGGTTCTCTAGATTGTGAAGTGTTAACTATGTCAGATTTGCCTACCGCTTATGCATACAGATGAATACCAAGCAGAAAAGGACTGAATCCCCGAGCCTTTTCTAAATCAGCTGTAGATCGTTAGTTCGGAGCTACTTACGTTTCCGCTTATTGTCACGCTGCTATTTATACCTGACACGGCTAAATCTTACTAGTATATATTAAAGTATGCAGTTAGTTATAACAGAAAACCTGACCGGCCTAGCTGCTTAATAAAAAAACGTTAAAAAGTACTAACAGCTTAGTACATAATCTTAATAAAAGCTATATACTATATAATGTATAAATATAAGCTTATATAATAGCGCGCTTTGTTTTTTTATTTAATATTAAATAAATTACAAAGTTTAATAAAATGCCTTAAAATAACAAGTTTAAATAGCCCTACTAGTATATTACTGCACTTGTAACAACTGCCCTCGATTAAGCTAATACGCTAAAAGAAACTATCGGAACTAAGCAAATTGTGGAATAGTATTAAACAACTTAGGGTGGACTAGGTGAAAACTAGACTTAATTCAAAAGGCAAACCAGGTCCTAGTTAAACAGGGGCTCTCGAATCACCCTCGACTTAACATGGGATATAGCGATAATATCTGAAAGTCAATCGGATAAGCGAAACGCAACACACCCTAACCGGCTCCAACGACCAATGGTTTAAAGAAGAGACTTTGCAACCGAAAAGCGCCGCTATTAGGAATATTATTCATCTGCTAATATCCGTGATATTTTCTTAACCCTACCACCCCCGGCCCCATCTAACCCTACAAACCAGGATTGCCCCAGCTACTTACATGAACGTAAGCCCACATAATAAATCCGACCATTTCTACTTCTAAGCGTTTCTTGTCCATCACTCCGCATAGAACACATTCGGAACAGACATCCCTTTATTCACTAGCAAGCTAACATTCTAACCCAAACACGCCTGTAAAAACAATCAAATAAACGATCTATTTAACGGTTTACACTTGATAAACAGTTAATTCAGTCGCTTCTATAGTTGTAATTTTTATAATTGTTGGAAAGAACAAAGCCTTGAGCAACTATTTACTGAACGAGGCCGGGGGTGGTACGGTACGTACTACGTAAGAACAGTGGTTACCCTTAATAGAGCATACACTCTTTAAAGCATATTACTGCGATAAAGTATACGCTTTCAGGACTTTATGCACTTGCAGGGGTAGGACTTTAGTAAAAATTATACCGTAATTTCGGCTATTTAGCCCACTATATATAGCAATAGCCATATATTCTACTATGTGATATCCCACTACTGCGTATATACAGCCGTCACATATCCGGCCACAGCTATAGTTAATAGCTTAAAGTCACGGTTAGCTAGCTGGTAGACCCCACCTGACCCGGTTAGGTGGTCTGTGCTGGGTCATGTGATCAGCCACCCGTGCACTATAATATTACCGCACACTAAATTTATATGCGTAGTTATTCCTTCCTTCTCCAACTTGAGATTTTAATACACTTGGTAAATCATTTCAGAGTACTGTCTTTGCCGAAAATACTCCAGCCGTAACACCTAAGAGCCCTTTTACCGCGTTTACAGCCTTTTTCAAAGCCCTATTAACGACCTTTCCTTCTTGCCCATAACTTTTATAGTAAAGGTACTTATAATTATACCAAATTCATGTATAAACGAATGTATCAAACCTAATTATAGATACAGCACGTAATTGCCTATATAGTGCATAATTTCACGATAGAGCATATCGAATCGCTGCCCGAATCACACGCTCTATCAGGGGTAACCAATGTACCTTCAGCTTTGAGCTCAGTGTGTGATCAGCCCCACATGAGGACCCTGGCTCACGTATCACTTCATGCTGCGAGCCCCTCAAGCGAAAACGGCTTCGTACGTATCAACACAGATCAAATTAATAAGTTCGGCCTTTTATAGAACGCTTGGGCTCACAATGGATCCTTTGACTGCTGTGTCATTGGCTGCCGCCGTTGTACAATTTACAGATTATGGCGTCCGACTGCTTTCTGAAGGCGTTCGAGTGTATAAATCTGTGTCTGGCATGACTAGTGATGTCGTGGAGCTCACCACAATCGCTCAAGATTTAGGGCATCTCAGCCAATCCATTCAGGAGAAGTCATCCCAGCTAACCGACCCTAGAAAGCCCATAAGCGAATCTGAACAGAGTTTACTTCGATTATGCGGTACATGTCAGAATGTGAGTGCTGAACTCGCGACAGCCGTTTCTCGTTTGCAGACACAGAGCACAAAGAAGCTCAATCTCGCAGTCGAGAGTTTTGAGGTCGCATTAAGGAAATTCTGGGCTCGAGATCGTATCGTAGATCTACGTAACCGACTTTCTGAGATCAGACAACAGATGATGATGGCGATGATGATGTATCTCTGGTAAGCGCACCGCCTCTTGGTCCAGGCTCTTTATAAGCTTTGGCTGAACTGCAGAGTAGGGAAGAATCGAAGTCAGGAGCGGGGGATCTAGGCGAGCTTTCACGTCGTCAAGCCGAAATGATCAATACCCTTACTCGGATTGATGTTACCACCCGTAACCTAAACCAAACACTGGTTAAGTTTGTACAGGGTTCCATGCCAATGGATTGGAGACAGCAAGAGATAGTCGAAACAATTTGGTCCTCAACATGGAGTCCAGATCAGCCAGTTCACGATGAAGTGCGTCGCGAGGAACCTGAAACTCAGGAAATTATTTCAAATACCAATAGCGACTCTTCTTGTTCGAAGGATGTCCTAAACAGTCTTTTCTTTGAGGGTCTTAGCTACCGTGAAGGGGCTATACTCCAAGCTTATAAATCAACATTCGAGTGGCTTTTCACTGACCCCCGTGTCGACAGACGTGGTCGCCCTCTCTGGTCAAATTTCACCTCCTGGCTAAAGAGTTCCGATAGCGACATCTATTGGATTACAGGAAAACCAGGATCAGGAAAATCGACGCTGATGAAATTCCTTACCGGCCATCTTAGGCTACGAGACCTCCTAACACAGTGGTCCGGGAGCAGGCCATTTATACTAGCCAGGTTTTACTTCTGGAATGCAGGGACAGCTATACAGAGAACCCAGGAAGGGCTCCTCAGGACTCTACTCTATCAATGCCTAACACAACGGCCACAATTGATCCCCAAAGTGTGCCCCAGACGTTGGGCTTTATTCAAGGTTTTCGGACGCAAGGCGAATCATGTCGCTCCATCTTGGACATGGGAAGAGCTTCTCGAAAGCTTTTCTGCATTCGATCTCTTCGTGGGACAGCAGTTCAACCTCGCAATTTTCATTGATGGCCTTGATGAGTTTGATGGCAAACACGAGAATCTTCTAGAGTTTGTGAATCTTTTTCATTCAAAGGCAGGCAGGAAAATCTGTGTTAGTAGTCGGCCATGGAACGTATTCCATGATGCCTTTATGACCAACCCTAGCCTAAGATTAGAAAATCTGACAGGAGGCGACATAGGAGCTTATGTTCGAGGGAACCTTGAATCAAGCCCTGGCTTTAGGGAATACAAGGTCGCTCTCCCAGTACAATCGGACAAGCTAGTGGAAACTATCATCACAAAGGCGCAAGGAGTCTTTCTCTGGGTATCCATCGTGATATTAGCCATCCTCGAAGGCCTTTCAGAGGGCGATAAGTGGGAGGAGCTACATGAAATGGTCGGTCTTCTCCCTCCGGATTTATCACAACTCTATCAGAGGATCTGGTTCAGAATTAAGCCCAGCTACATCGGCCATTCATCGCAGCTCTTTCAAATTTATCAAGCCTCTACAGGTCAACTTGATGTTATCACTATGTGGCTTGCCGACCATAGGAGCCCATTAGAGATTGACATTAACGCAATTGACACACAGCAACGGACTCTCCTTACCCAGACAATGAGACGTAGACTCAATAGCAGAACAAGAGGATTACTTGAGATTTCCTCAGAGGGTCGTATAGGGTATCTTCACAGAAGTGTTCGCGATTGGATTGAGCCTATTTGGGCAGATATTGTCGCCAAATCTAGGCCAGATTTTGATCCTAATCTGTGCCTTCTGAAGGCTCTTACCGTTGAAGCCTCTCGAACCAGGTTTTGGCTTCAACATGTCATATCGCTCCCGGACCGATTCTGGGAGCGAGTTCAGGATTGCTTACGATATGCTGCAAAGGTTCGCGACATAAGAACGAACGTACCGAGCCTGGTCGAGGCTATGGATCGACTAGATGTGGTATTCAGTACAATTTCACTGTCGCATACGTTTGGGAATTCCACTCCGCCGCTTTACGAAGAAGCTATATCGGCACGATGCCCTTACAAAAGAAATGGGCTGCCGCACTGGTCTACAACACAGGGGCGGGACTTACCTGACAACAGCTTCATCGGTCTTGCCGCGCAGTTTGCTATTTTAGGATATGTACGCGATAAGGTCACCGCTTCTCCTCAGGTTCTCCAGCCTACCTCCGAAGAGTTGTCGATTCTAGCAAACGCGGTACTTGGTCCAGAGTACTTCCTACGCCAGAAATTTAAGACCGACGAGAGTGATCCATTGCTAAATTCGAATACCAGATATTTCTTTGTCAAGTTCTTGTTAGAATCTGGTGCGTCGAAAACCTCTGCTTGGGTCCCAGGCGGTTTTAGGCATACTGCCTTGCATGACGAGGTCATACGGAGACCTTTCCAGGCCCCGCCTATCATGATGCCGGATGGCTCACAATTGGACTACTGGAGCGCCGTGGCTCAGTTGTTGAAAGACTTCGGGCTTTTGAAAGCTGGGATCATAGATTTGAAACTCAAGCTACGGCTTCCTAAGTGGATGAGTAGATAATATTTTACTTTCTTTCTTCCTATTCTTATGATTACTCGGGTGCCTGATGTGAATCTCGCCCGCGACTAGAAAGCAAACGAAGAAAGTGGCGAGTCAAAATTCACAGTCAGTTTAAATACACTGAAATCAACTAGAAGGGATAGTGTAAAGTATCTAGTGATTATGATTATTAAGCATATGACATGGTATGCTACTGTTTAAACGCTGCCGTCTATGGTAGTAAGTGAAATACTTAACGAAAGCCCGATAAAATCCATATAAGACAAATCAGCATAAAAGCCAAGTTTCTTAGTATTAATAAGCTTTATAAATTTTTAACTTGCTATTATTAAAGGATTATTAAGGTTTAATATAAAGGATTTTTTAACGATTATATCCTGTTATTATTAATTAAAAATCTAAAATTATAGTTTATTTATTACTTTTTAAATATAACTAAAATTAATATAATCAGGGATAATTTTAATAGTATTAACTTAGCTTTTAAATTAAATAAAGATTATATAAAGATTTACTTATTAAAGTTTAATGCTTTAATATAAAGTAAGATAATATTAAATTTTATTTAATAATAAAAAGATTATTAAGCTATTATTATTTTTATTAAATATATAAATAATAATTAAACATTAAAAGTATAATATATATAACGTTTTTTATATAGTATTATAATTATTAGTATTAACTTAATAGTTTATATAAACTTAATAAAATAATAAACTACTATTATATATATAATTATAATAAAAGTTTTTATAAAAAAAAGAATATTTTATATATAGTTAAACTTAAACTATTTTAAAAATAACCGTTAAAATAAAATTAAATATTATATATTATATATAATTCAATAATTTTAAATTTAAAAAATAATATTTCAATAAAAAAACAAAAGTAATATTTATAATATTAAAAAAACACATTTGTTTATATTTAAATATTTGTTTATTTTAAACACTTTTTAAAGAAGTTATTTTTAAATTTTATGTAAACTTATTTTTTTATATTATATTAATTAAACAAATTTTATAAAGTTTTTTATTTATTTATAAATAAATTTAAATTAAAATATAATAATAATAGTTAAAATAAATAATGTTTTAATAATAAAACATTAAAAAATTAAAATTAAACTATATAAAAATAATAGTTTTTTTATATTAATATTAACATTATAATATTTTTTACTTTTTAAATTATATTTTAATTTTTTGTTTTTTAAAATATTGTTTATTACTAATTTATTATTATAAAATTCGTTTTTATGAAATATTAAAAATATAAATTATTAAAAAGGTTAAAATTTTAATAACTTTTAATAACTTTTATAATATAGTACTTTTTAATTATTAATATAAAAGCTTTATAAATATTAAAATAAACAGGGGTTTAAAAAAGAAATAAAAAAAGTAAGTATTTTAAAACAAAGTTAATTTTTAAACGCTAAAAAAAAGTATAATACACTTATTATAAGTTAAAAACTTTTATAAAACAGTTATATTTAATAATATAATAATATGATAATAAAATTAAAATTAAAAACTTGTTTTTATTATTTTTAATATACTTTAAAAAAAACTTAATTTTTTAATTATTATTAATAAGAAATAAAAGTTAGTTAGATATTTAATTCAAGTATTTATTATTACTTTTAATAATTTTTTTTTGTTAAATTTTTATATAAAATGTTTTAATTATATAAATATAAATATAAACTTATATAATTAGTTTAATTTTTTTATTTTTAAGTTTTTTTATTTATTATTTTATATAAAACATATTTAAAAACGCTATTTTTTATTTTATTAATAAATTTATATTTTACTTTATAAATATTTTAAAAAATACTAGTAAACATGTTTTTTTAGTTTTAAGTTTTATTATTTATTAATATTGTGTTAGTTAATACTTTAAATAAACTTATATATAAACTAGTTTTTAAGTTATTTTTATATTTATTTAAACTTATATTATTATATTTTTAAAAGTATATTTAAAATTAATTTTATTAAAGTTTATAAAAAGTTTTAAATATATATATATATATATATATTATATAAACTTATATAAATTAAAAAGTTAAAGTTTATATAATATTATATATTATATAAATATAATTAATTAAGAAAAATATAAAAAGTTATAAAATTTAATTAATTTATTAAAAAAAAAAATTAAAAACTTCTTTTAGTATTATAAAGTAAGCTATAAATAAAGCTATAATTAATATAAAATATATTATTACTATTAATTAAGTTTTATATTAGTTTTTTAAACTTATTTAATTTAATATTATTATTTAAAATTAAACATAATTAATAAATAAAAACTAAAGTAATTAATTTTTATAAAACTATTATTAAAATTATTATATTTATAAAGTTTATATTTTAATATATTATAATTTATTAATAATAAAACTTTTTATATTTAATAAAAGTTAAGTAGATTATTTAAATAATTAACTTTTATTTTAATAATATATTTTTTATAAAAGCTAGTAAATAATATTATTAGTTATTTATTATAAACTAAACGTTTTAATTTAACTATAAAGTGATTTATTATTAAACTGTTTAATTTTTTAACTATATTATGTTTATTTTTAAATATATTAATTATAAGATATTAAAATTAATTAAAACTAATTAGAATCTTTTTTATTAAATGTTTTTATAACTATTATATATATTTATATATTATAATTAATATTATTATATATATTATATTAGTATATGTAAGCTATAGCTTTTGTAAAATAATTATTACTTTTATTATTTTTTATAAAATTAATTTATTACTTTTTTTAAATATTTATAAAGTTGTTTTTTTTTAAAATAAATACTTTTTTAAGTTATAATCGTTTATTTTTTATTTATTAATATTTATTTAATATATAGTTAGTTTTATAAAACTTAAAAACTTTATTATATAATATAATAACTTTATATATTATAATATAAATAGCTTTTAATAATAAACTAATAATATTTATAATTAATATTAAAAAGTTTTTTTAATAATTAAAAATTTAAGTTTTTAAAAAAATAAACCAAAAAATAGCTTATTAATATTATTAAATATTATAAATTTTTAAAAAATAGTAAATAATTTAAAAAATAATAATAAAGTTTAATAAACTAGTATAATATTTAACTATAAAATAATAAGTTATAAGTTAAAAAAAATAAAACTAATAATTTTAAAACTAACTTAAATTCTTTTAAACGTTATTATTTTTATATATATTTTAAAAAACGCGAGCAAATTTATTTTTTAAAATATTTTAAATATAATAATATTATTTTGGTTATAATAATATTTAAAAGTTTTAAAATAAGAGTTTTTATAACTATTAAAAATAAAAAAACATTTAAAGCTTATTCTTTACAGCTTAATATATTTATTAAAATGTTTAATTTATTTTAAATTAAGCTTATTATTAATTTAATTATTTTTTAAAACTATAATATATTAATTATATAATAAAAAGCTATTAAAATATTATAATATAAAATAAGTTTGTTTTTTTTAAATAATAAAAAATAGTACTATTTAATTTTAAAAATTTACTATATAAACAACTATAAATTAATTCTAATTATTTTATTAAGCTTATTTAAGTTTTATACGTTTTTTAAAACTTATTATAATTATATTTATTATAATTATACTTATTATAAACTTCGTTTTATTACAATTAAAATTTTTTTTTATAATATTTTTACGCGTGATTATAACTTTTACGCGTTAAAAATATATATTATATATAATAAAGTTTTTATTTAAAACTTTATTCTAGTTTATTTAATAATTTTAATTTTATGTTTATATAATAATTAATTAATTATATTTTTAATATAATTAAGCTAAAAAAAAATGATCGCGTGTTAAAGTTAATTATAAAGTTTATAATTATATTTTTTTTTAAAAACAGTAAGTTTTATTTATTTAAATAGTTTATTAGTTTATATTAAATTTTTTTTTAAATTTAATAATAAAAATAGCTTTAAAAACAGTATAAAGTTTAAAAAGTTTATTATAAAAAATATAAAAATTAGATTATTTAGTTTAAATAACAAATAAAATTCTAGCTTTTTTAAAATAAACAATATATTGTAATAGTAGAAATATTATCAGTAAGCTATACTCCATGGAATATAGGGTTCGTACGACCCTTGGGTCGTACGGAGAAACGATGATAAAAGGTCTAATATCTATTGATTAAATAGCTACGATTAACTAAGTTACTACAGGTAGGGCACGCTAATCGCGGGCGATATATATAGCCAGACCAGGTCACGTGCTTCGGTTCGGCTTCCGTACGAAAGCCGTACGAAGCCGTGACTACTACTGGTTATTATTCCAACAAATATATATAAAAAAAGTTAAAAAATTAACGCGGTTAAAAATTAAACTGCTTAATAGTTTAAATAGCTTAATAATAAATCGCGTTATATTATTTTAATTAATTTTTTAATTAAATAATATAATTATTATAAAGTGTTTATATTATAATAATATAAAAATTACTGCTTTTAATATATTAAATTTTATTAATTAAAAAAAATATTATTTATTTTTATTTAAAAAATCTTTTAAAATTAAGTTTAAAAATACTATATTATTAAATTTAGCTTTTTACTTGTTTATAAAAAAATATTTTATTATAATAAAAAAACTTAATTTATTAACTATTAAGCGGATTATAAAAAATATTTTTATAAAAAGCGTAAAATAATTTAAAGCAGTATTTAAGTTATATTTAACAGTATTAAAGTTAAAATCGATTAAAAAGTTTTAATATATTTAATTAAAGCAATATTACAGTTATTAAAAAAACAAAGGTTAAAAAAAGCTTTAATTTTTTGTTTATATTTAAAAAAAAATTTAATCAGCTTATAGAGTGTTAGGAGGTCTTTAATAGTATTAAGGGTTAGGAGCTAAGGTTTGTGATTTAATGGATAGCATCAGATTTAGGGTGCAGATATTGCAGCCGATAGTTTAGATCTAGCGAATACTCTTCGGCGTTTCAAGCTGATTGAACATGAGCTTCCTGACAAGAATACTTATTCGTCGCTAGAACCGTCTGATGCAAAGTGGAATGCTCGAACAATGGACAGATGTGCGTTACCATACTAATTTACGTGCGATTAGGTCATTAGATTGAGTACATGTTTGTGTCTAGGGCATACAGCAACGTCCATGATGTTATAGCTGCGAAAACGGTGGTTTGGTTTAAAGCCCAAATTTGCCTTATATTCTGGATAAAATAAACAACTTAAGGAAAGAAAAGAAACTAATTTACAGGTCTGCACACAATTCTCCTTATATAGGCAAATCCGTTGCCCCGTTGCAGCTATTATTCCATTCACTCTTTAAATGAATCAATAGGGTGGCTCCACCTAGCCACATCTTCCACAATACCAGCCACAGTACCAGCCGCAATCACCTGACAGTTAGGTGGATCCAATACAGTGGGCACACCAAGCTGTCACACATGACCCCAATTTCTGCTTCCTCGATTGCTGAGATACTAGGAGTGCTGGCACTCCTACTCGGCATTGCTTCGATCTTTTCATCTGTGAAACCCTTCCGTTTAAATTCGCGGTCTGTTGCTAGTGTCTACGTATGGCTGGTTGTTCGCTTGGATCTGCGTCCGGAGCTATTATTTCTTGTCAGTTTCGTGAACATGTGAGCTATTTCGCTTACCTTTTTGAATCGGAGGAAGCATTGTCTTTAGAGTTACGGCTACGAGAACCGTAGTAACTTGTTCCGCGGGAAAAAATAATATCGAAATGGGTTGGCCCTTTGGACTGTGGTTGTGCTGCGGCGTGGGTGGGCTGAAGGCTCTCATTGTTAAGGCTGAGACCTAGTGAACCGTTATAGTTTTCGTCCAGATCATCATTAGAGTTATCGCTAATTCTTAATAAGTAATATTTATCTCCTAATTAGCACCTAACTAAATAGTGTATAAATATCGGAGCATAATAATCGTTTGTTTTACTATAGTCCTACCCCTTTGCGGTTAAACGAGGGCACGCAAACCTAGAATATTAAATAGCGAGACAGATTAACACACGCACACAATACACACACTAATTTAATCCCTAAAAGTTAAGCTAATCATATCGAGGTGCAACCTAGGTCTAACAGTCCGTGCTAATCGCAGCGTTGCCGTTAAAGGTGTAGCAGCACTGATAATCCTGTACTACAACCTCGATACCCCCGCGCCACCTTTGTAGGTACATCCAATTCTGATATTTTTTGCATTGACGTCGACTTTCAACCCAACCCACCAATAGCAGCACTTCCACATCTGTTAATGCTGATTCATCCCCAAGTCCAAATTGTCGATTAAAGAGTAGCAGATCTATCAGCTTCTGCCGGCTGCTCAGCCGTCCGTTATGGCTTCGACTCAAAATATCGGAGGCAATGATGCCGCAATAAGCCTGGTTCAGAGGTAAGCAAACTCTATCGCCAAGGTTTTATAGCTGTATGTGACGAGTCAGTATGTATATAATATGGTGGCTAATCACCCACCCGGCCCACTAGTTGACTGCGCTTCTACTTCCCCTCCCATCTTTCTGACCATCTCTGTCCTCCTTGTTTCGCGATCCCGACTAGCCTCCTCGACGATACGTGTGGCCCGGTCCGAGCCGAGATCCAATCACGCAGGTATCCTCCTCCCGGCTTTAGAAGGAGCTATATTAATCGTATCTCTGCGCTACGCTCCAGCTGGCCTGCTCGCAGATGGATCGGATCGTGCTTGGTTTCGCCTCTCTCTCTCTACTTATCTAATTTGGTTGTACCTATTGCGCCACAGGCCGCCTCTCGGTTTTGAACATACAAGGTTGGCAGCCGGTTACCACTCCATTCTTTTTTACACCTTACTATCACGGACCTGAATGCCGGGTTTGTGTCTGTTCTTGCATCATCATGCCTGCTCGCCACCGTTCTAATATCGCCACATACCCTTAGCGAAACCTCCGACCCTTCAATCGACCCGACTGGGGAAGCTTGTTCTGGCCTCTTTGGCCTTCTGAGCTTCGCCTGGATGGATAGCATCTTGTTTCGGGGTTGGAAACATGGCGCATTGAAGCCTCAGGATATTCCATCCCTGGGTACGCCAGATTCTGCTGCCCTGAACGCTGCTCAATATAGGCGGACAAAGTAAGTACCCTTTTTCTTTCAAACAAGAAAAATATGCCATAAACGCAGATCAAGGTCTAATTATACGCCATAGAGAAAGCCCACAACTCCTTAGTAAGCTAACCCCCCTGGCCACGATCCATCCACTCACGGGCTACTTTTAACACTAACTAGCTATAACGTATAAATATAGATTATATAGTAAATATTATATTATAGGTTTATTTTTTTCGTTGTTTACGAACTTTAATAAAGTTTTCTATTTTTATATTATTTTTCTAGGCTGTTTTATTCAGCTTAATATTTATTTTAAGTATATTATAGTTAAAATTTTTATTTTTATAAACTGTACAATTTTTTAACTTTTATTTCGTTTTTTAAACGTTTACTATTTAAACAAACTTGTAGTTAAAAGCAATTTTAACTGTTTTATATGTATTATTCGCTTTATATACGATTTTAGCATATAAATAAATATTAACAGCTTTTAATTTAACGATTTTTTTAAAAACTATATTAAAAGTTTTTGTGGTTTTTTTGTTTTATAAACGTTATAAAATTAAATTAAAAAATATACGCTTTTAAATTAGTTTTTAGTTACTTTAAAAAATTGTTTAACTTTTTACTAGTATTTTAATAGTTAAAAAAAATATTAGCTATAAAAAATCTAGTATTTTTAGTTATTTAAAAAAAAGTAAATACTTAAGCCGATATTTAAGCTGTACTTTTATTTTTTAAAATTATAAATTTAAATAATAATAGTTTTAAATAATCTTATAAATAAATCTTAAAGGTTTTTTAAGCTTTAATTATAATTTTTAGAACTAGAACTTTTATTTAAGCTTTATATAAAGCATTTTTTTTTTTTTTTTAAAAGCTTTAGTTTTAAAACCGTACTTAAGCAGTTATAGAGATAATATTAAAGCGCTTTTTTTAATAACTTAAATACTTTTACGTTTAAAACTTATATTATATAAAAGTAGTTAAGCTTATAAAAAACTAGCTATATTTTATTTATTAAATAAAGCTAAAAAAACTTATTGTTTATATATAAATTATAACTATTATATATTAAAACTATTTATTTATTATTATAAAAAGCTTAAATATAAAATAAAAAAATATTTTATATTTATTTTAAAATAATAAAATTACTAGTTTATTTATTAAGTAACGTTTAAAACTATTATAAGTTATATATATTATTTTTTTAGTCCGAAAATTATTACGTTTAAACTTTACTGTTTTTAAAAATAACTAGTAATAAAAAAACTACTTTAAAACTGTTTATATATTTAAAAACTATAATTTATTCGTTTTTTTTAACGTTTTTCTTTAAAATAATATAGTTTTTAGCTTTAAAAACTACTTAGTAGTTTTTTTTTATGCTTTAAACAATTTTTATTTTATTAATGTTATAAAAGCGGTCCGATATTATATTAACTAGCTTAAAAGCTTTAAAACAGTTAAAAAAAAAGTTAATATTTTTTACTATCGCGTTATTAACATATACATAATTAATTATTTTAGTTTATAAAGTTTTTATAGTAAGATTTTAGCAATAAAAACAAATGTACTACTTTTTTTTTAGTTTATAAAAGCTTTTAAAAGCTTTAATTATATTTTAAGCTATAATTTAAAACTTAACTAACGCTAATATAAAATTAAGTCTAGCTTAATTAATCGTTTATTTAATTAATTATTATTTTTAAAAAGTAAATAAAGCTTAAAAAACTTAAAAGTCTGTTCGTAAGTTAAAAGTCTTTTAAGTTAAGATTAGATATAGCTTCTTAAAATATCCTACCTAGTTAATAATGCCTGTTAGTTACTACTTAGTATTACTATATAAACCGCAGCTTACGCGCGGAGTTAATTTTTATATAAAAATATTAAAATAAAAAGCAAAAAATAATAATTATAATAAAGTAGAAATTGTATTTATAGTATAAATAGTGGTTAAAGTATTATATATTCAATTAAATGAGGTAGTTGGGCTGACATACGCGTCGCGGTAGCCCGTGAGGGGATGGATCGTGGCTAGGGGGGTTAGCTTAGCCTCTTTCGCTATTTTCGGTTAGACTTATTAAAGCAGGCTCTCTTTGCATCCATACACGGAGTTTTCACCTTCGTTCCTACTCTGCTTCTAGGATCAATTCTACAGTATGTGGAGGGTACAAAAGAAACAACTGCCGAGCAGGCAAGTCATTACGTGATACTTCTCTTTCTCAGCAGTACAGTGGCATCCGCCGCAGCGAATCAAGCTATATGGACTGGCCAGAAAATCGGCCTGAGGATGAAGGCTATCCTGGTCAACGAGGTCTACGAAAAGGCCCTTCGAAGGCCGCTGGTATCCAGGCCATCCAGAAGTCCCTTATCCGTCTCCAGCAGTGGCACCATTATGAATTTGTTTACGACCGACATCAACATGATTGCCGATTCAGGGGCAAATATGCATCAGGTCTGGGCATCTGTTCCCATTCAAATTCTTACAGCCGTCGTCCTACTCTATTTGTCGCTCGGATATAGCGCCTTTGCCGGGGTCGCTCTGATGGCGGCCATGGTTCCAGTGAATTCCCGTATCGCCCAACGTTTCGGCGCCATCCAGATGCAGGTTATGGCGGCAACGGATGCTAGAATTCAGAGCACCACTGAGATGCTGCGCAGCATTCGTATACTTAAATTGATTGCCTGGGGCCCTTTCTTCCAGCATAAAATTAGTAGTAAACGAGCTGCTGAGCTGGACGTGCTCCGATCCCGTTATCTCCTCTGGTCGACTGCAGCAACTATTTGGTACAGCATGCCCTCGCTGATTACTTTCTTGTCATTTTTTGTTTACACAGTTATTCAAGGAAAGCCGCTGACCCCTTCACTTGCATTTACATCGGTGTCGCTCTTCAACCTCCTAAAGGCGCCACTGGATGATTTTGTTGGCATGCTCACCCGCATCCAGGGTTCACTTGTCTCCCTTAGACGAGTAGAGAGCTTCCTAGCGGAGGAGGAGACTGAAAAATACCGAGTGCTCCCAAACCCTGCGCCTTGTAGAATAGGCTGCGATAAGGCGTCTTTCGCTTGGCCCGCTGGAGAGGAGTCGCCAAGCAGTCCGTTGACTGAGAAGACGACGACGAAACCATCGGGTGGCTTTACTCTCAAGAATATCAACCTAGATTTCAAGCTTGGAAAGCTCAACGTCATCATTGGTGCCACAGGCAGCGGTAAATCATCGTTGCTGCTAGGTCTATTGGGAGAGATGCCTCTCGTCGATGGAAGTGTGATGATGCCGGCCGCGGTTGCGCGCGAATCTTTATCACTGGATGCAGCCACTGGGTTGATTGACAGCGTTGCCTTTTGCGCCCAAGAGGCATGGCTAACCAATGACACGATGCGGAATAACATCCTATTCGGCCGACCTTTCGACAACGAGCGATACAAGGCCGTCTTGAACGCGTGCTTCCTTGGGCTTGACCTGAAAATGCTGAGCCGAGGCGACCTCACATCGGTTGGGGATGGCGGCGTGTCTCTGTCCGGTGGACAAAAACAGCGAGTAGCTCTTGCTCGCGCAGTCTACTCAAATGCACGCCACTTGCTCCTTGATGACTGCCTCAGTGCCGTCGACTCCCACACTGCCCCCTGGATTTTTCGGCGATGTATTAAAGGTCCCTTGATGAAAGAACGAACTTGCATTCTCGTTACTCATAATGTGATTCTCGCCGCCCCCAGTTCCGATTATGTCGTCAAGCTTAACGAAGGGACCATGGCTGCAGCAGGATCTCCACAAGGTCTCGTAACTGCCGGTCATATTCCAGAGCTTATGAATCTTTCAAGTAATGATACTACTCGGCATGCAGAGGACACAAGGGTTGGCGAGGAGAATGCGCTGCCAGATTCAGAACCTACCTCCTATGATGACACAGGTAAAGCTGTGCAAGGAGCGGCCTCTGCTGATTCCCCGAAAGTTAAGCGTGATAGAACAACTTCTTTAAAATATCTCGCCTCCATGGGCAGACAGCTGTACCGGGCTGGCCTCATTTTCTTGTTCGTGGCATAGGAGTTTGGATCCATTCTAGTTGACTGGTGGGTTCGCGTGTCGTCCGATGCATATGCAAAGAGTATCGTTTCTGAGCCAACAACTCACCACAGAGTGCCAAACGCTTTCTACTATTTCGGAATTTATGTCTTCCTTCTCGTTGCGTACTTGATTGTGGGCTTCTTAAGGCTGTTTAGTTTGTCTGTCGGCTCTCTTACAGCCTCAGGCCGCATTCACGAGACGCTTCTCCAGTCGGTTGAGAATGCGACTCTACAATTCTTTAACAATGAGTCCTTTGGCCAAATCATTGGAATTTTCTCTGGGGATATGCGAACGGTGGGCCAAGATCTTGCGGTGTTGGCCATCGCGACGTTGCACTTTGTAGGAGTGCTCGCCGGTATGACGATTCTCGTTATCATGGTCACCCCGGCTTTTGTATTGCCAGGAATTATCATTGGTCTTGTCTACTACCTCATTGCGGTTGTCTACATCGTAGCATTGCGCGACCTCAAGGAAATGGAATCAACCAACCGATCTCCGCTTTTTCAACAACTGAAGGAGACTATTTCCGGTATTGCCAGCATTCGTGCCTACGGTGTTGAAGGACAGTATTCTGCCACGAGCTTGAAGTTGATTGAAAATTCCAATACATCTTCCTTTTTCCTGGCGGCCACGGAGAGATGGCTAGTTCTTCGGCTTAGTCTTACCGGCGCTTTTGTCTCCTTATCAGCTGGCGCATTTGCTGTTGCAAGCGCTGAAGGTCTGAGTGCTGGTACAATTGGGCTGAGTATGTCGTATGCCGCCGTGTTCTCGAAGCAGGTGCTATGGCTTATCCGGTACTACACGGCGAACGCTCAAAACATGATTGCGTAAGTCACGGTATTTTCAAGACCTACGGGTGCATGTTGACTAATTCCCCACAGATTACAGCGTATTCAAGGTTATGTGGGACAGACACTAGAGTCTAAAGAAGCGACTAGTAGGGTAAAACCGCCTAGTAGATAGCCTTTCTCGGGCGCGGTCGAGCATAATAATGTATCTGCTCGATACGCACCAGATCTGGACTACGTTCTTCGAGACCTATCCTTCACTATCAAGCCCCTACAAAGGGTCGGCATCGTTGGCCGCACGGGGGCTGGAAACTCAAGCCTGGCCTTGACATTGCTCTGCGGTCTTGAGGCTGAGAGCGGGAATATTCTAATTGATGATGTAAATACGAGGAATATCGATTTGCAGGAGTTACGACGTCGGCTAGCCTATGTTCCTCAAGACCCAACACTCTTCTCAGGCACTCTACGTCTAAACCTTGACCCGCTTAACGAGCATACGAATGAGGAAGTTCTTGGAGCCCTTCGCCAGGTTGGGTTACTTGACTCTTGGAACGAACTAACAGATGGCCACAAGGTCGAAAAAGGGGCCGGTGGCGCTAAGTTTGGTGACTTATCCTTTAATCTCGCAGATGCAGGACACAATATTTCCCAGGGGCAGCGTCAGCTTATCTGTATCGCTAGAGCTGTCCTCAAAGGGTCCAAGATCTTCATTCTGGACGAGGCAACATCGTCCATCGATCATGACTCAGATCTCAGAATCCAAGCTTTCATAAGGAAGCTAGATGCGACTGTCATCACGATTGCGCATCGACTTCGCACCGTTATTGATTACGATTAAATCATCGGCTTGGAAGTCGGCCGCGTGATGGAGTATGGCCATTCTTGGCAACTGCTTCAAACGAAAGGCGGGATACTTAGAGGCATGTACGAGGCTGCTGCAGATTGCGAGGAGCTTGTAGCGTTGTCCAAGGCCGCATGGGAGGCCAGGGGTAATATGTAGCAGAGGTTGCATAGCACAATATTGTGCGATTGAGGCGTGGGTCACTGTGGTTGGTCATCCTTTGGTCTCAGAGGTATGGAAGTACTCGTGATTCTGGTATGGTTATCATGGAAAGAGGGGAAGGGAAGAAAAAAAAGGGAATGCTGTGGAAACTTGGTCAAGCCGAGAGGCTAGAAAATTGACCATACTGAGATTCACCACATTGAAGGAGCATCGACCCCATCCCCTCGATGTCCCGCCCCAATCGACTGCTGCTACGTCAATCCAGCAATCCAAGGCGCGCAATATCCTACATGCTTGATAATCGCGCGCACCTGGGCGTCGAGTGGCTGCTGCATGTTGACTAGAATGAACTCTTATACGAAAATGGGAAGACTTCTTGGTGAACAGACGCTGACATGGCCATGTCACCTTCAACGTGAACGACCCGCCGGGCGGAACCCTCTGTGGCCTACGAAAACGAGAAAGGTGCCGTAAGGCTCTTAGATTATATTGAGCCAGCTGGTACTTATTGCTTCAAGCCCTAAGCTAACTCCCCCCTTCACGGACCACCCCTTCACGGACCAACGCGTTTAGCCCCACGAACGCGCTTTTCTTCCAGCCACCCTAATTCAATCACTCTTTAATTCCTCTGCCACTTTTAATCTTTAAAATTATTTTTTATATTTCTTATTTTCGTTTTTTTCTGCTTTTATTATTATATTAACTTGTTTTAAAAAAAGAATTTATTTTAATATTAAAAAACTAGATAGTTTTTAAATTTTTGTTTTTTATGATAATTATTTTACGTAATTATAATTATATATAGTTAAAGTTAAAAATGATAATTTAGTATACTTTATTATAAGCTAATTAAAAACCGAGTTTTTCGGTTTTATAGTTAAAGCTAATAATAAAGCTTAAATTTAATACAATAAAGTTATTTTTTAATAAAGTTATTTACTAAATTATTATTTAATAAAGTTGTTTGGTTTATATTAAAAATTACAGCTTATAAGCTTGCCTCGTTTTTATATAGTTAATTTTTTAATATTTAAATTTAAAGAAAGTTTAAATTAAAAAGCTACTAATATTATACTAGTTAATTAAACTTTAATGTTAAACTTTTAATTACGTTAAAATCTTGTTTTTACTAGTATAAAAAGAAGATATATAATACTATATTAAAATTATTCTAGTTATATAGATCTGGTTTCACGGTATTAAGCTTACACGTTATTACTCACATTAATAATAAAGCTTAGTTTATTTATTCGCAGAATTACGCGCAAGTAAAATACTATTTAATAGTATATTGTACACTAGTTTACTAGTATATTTACTTAATAAAAGTTAATTAAAATCTAGCAGGTTTTTATATTGTTTTAAAAAGATTTAATTAATATTGATTTAGTTCGCAGAGCTTACCATTAAGCTAAAAACAAAAGAGCAACGAAGTTGCTACTCTATCTAGTATACAAGCTTATACAAGCTATACAGCCCCTAATAAATATACTAATCTATTAATTAACTTAAATTAAACTTAATATTAACGGTATTAAGTTTAAGCGTAAAGTTTAGTAAAAAATAAACGTTTTTAAAAACCTTTATATTTTAAAAATATAATAATATAACTGTTCTTTAATTATAAACAAGTTTATTAAAGTTATAATGTTTAAAATTACTTATTATTTTTAAGATAGTAATATTATAGTTATAAATATTCACTTTTTTTTAAAAAAGAACGTAATATATTAAAGCTAGCAAATTTTTTTTAAATGTTTTTATTAAAAATAGGTCGGGAGTTACAGTGTATATAGCCCTGTAATACATAAGGTCACCGTGTAAGGTTAGGTTGAAAGGTGGGCAAGTTGGTTAGTTAAAAGAAAAAATTCTAAGATTATCTACCTTAAAGTGCAGGGTAGCTAAAGGAGTGAAAGTCGGTTAATAAAAATAAAGAACCTTAAAAGTAACTACTTTAAAAAGTGGGGTAAGTATTTACCCTGGAGTGTAGGGTATTTAAAAGAGTGTATTAAAAAACATAATTTAAAAAAAAACTTTAAGTATATACTAAAACAAAACTTCTTTATATTTATAAGTAGGTGGTTTATTACACTATATTTATATAAAGCTTTATATAAAGCTAATTATTAATATAAGTGCTAAGCAAGGGTAGTATAACGCTAAAGCATGCTGTAATTTTAGCTGTAAGTTAATGTTTAATAGTGAAATATTAAGTGTAGTCGAACGTTATTTACACTTACGTTATAAGCGGTCAGTACTAGCTAGGATTTTTAACGTATAATTAAACTTAAACTAATTATTTAACTAGTTTTATAGTAAACTAGTTAATTTTTTAAAAAAGTTTAAAGTATTTTCCGTGCTTTATTAAGTTTATAGATTTATTATAAGTAATATAAAGCTTATAATTAAAACAATAAGTTTATAATATATATTATAGCTTTTAAATAAGTTTTATAACTATTATAACTTTATTTAAAGTAGTTATTATAAAGCTTATAATGTTTAAAAATATTAACTAATTTTAATATATTGTTTAATAAATATATTATAAATTATAAGCTTTTTAAGCTTGATATTTATTAAAAAGCAGTTTATTTAATATAAATATTTATTTATTAAGCTTTATAAGCTTTTTTAACAAACTAGAATTTTATTAGTATATATTTAATATGTTAATAATATATAAAGTTTTTAATAATAATTATAGTTTTAATATTATTATTATTATTAAAAGTGGGTCCGTAGTTACAGTGTATATAGCTCTGTAATACAGAAGGTCACAGTGTAAGGTTAGGTTAAAAAATAAGCAAGTGTGTGGGCTTTAACAAAGAACTAGAAAAAAACCTACCTTAAAGTGTAGGGTATTCAAGGGAGTGTATTAAAAAACTTGATGTAAAGGAAAGCTTAAAGCAAGTACTAGGAGGAAACTCCCTTATATATATAAATAGCTGGTCTATTAAAGCGTATTCGTATAAAACCTTATATAGAGCTATATAGCGAATACGAGTGCTAAGCCAGGCTAATACAGCATTAAAATACGCTATAACTTCAGCTATAAGTTAGTGCTAAATAATAAAACACTAAATATAGTCGGACGTTATTAGTGCTTGTATTATAAACGCTAAGTGCCCTGCATGGCTTTTTAGCGTACGATTAAACTTAAACTATTAACTTAACTAGTTTTATAGTGAACTAACTAACTTTTTAGAAGGGTATAGGGCACTGTCTATGCTTTACTAGGTTTACAGACCTATTATAGGTGGTGTAGAGCTTGTAGCTAGGGTAAAAAGTACGCCACACGTGTTATAGCTTCCGGGTAGGGTTTATAGCTATTATAGCTGCTATAAAATAGCTGCTATAAAGTAGCTGTTACAAAATAGCTTATAATGCTTAAAAAGACCAACTAATTTTAACAGTTATATATTAATATAAGTTTTTAAATTAACTAGTTAATTTTAATAAATAAGCTTTTTAATTATTAAGGGTTTTTATAGCTTTTATAAATACTATATACTTAACTTTTAAAGTAAATAAAATGTTTATACTAGTTAATTTAACTTTTTAATTTATAATAAAATTAATAATTTTAATAGTTATAAAGTATTTAATATAATTATTATTACTAGTTATTATAAATATAGCGTTTTTAACAGTGTTTTAAAAATAAAATATAAGGTTTATAGTATTTTAAAAGTATTAAAATAGTTTTATACTTATTAGTACTATATAATAATAAGCGTTAATTTAGGGTAGGGAAATCTGATCACGTGATTAACGTTCAGGGGTTTAATTAATCATTCGTGTA
This sequence comes from Xylariaceae sp. AK1471, assembly GCA_023159215.1. Lineage (NCBI taxonomy): Eukaryota > Fungi > Ascomycota > Sordariomycetes > Xylariales > Xylariaceae > Xylariaceae sp. AK1471. Next base: position 214,096 of record JAJKLI010000053.1, read on the forward strand.
TTTCTTCGTTTTTCGCGTTCTTTTCACACATAAGCACAGAACATACACGCATTTTCTAGCACAGCAATCTAAGTCTTTTCGTTAAGTTATAAAAAATAATCCTATATAAGCTTTAAGCTAATCCAAGTGCGTTTTTTTAGAATATATATATACCGATTAATACGTTACTTAATTCGCTGCTGCTAAAATCGCTAAGTCTACATACCTAGGCAAAGTCTTTAACTTCTAGCTCCCCTCTTAATAGCTAAATCCAAAAAAGGCTTTAACTAAAGAAACCACCGCTACTATGTTCCGCACTACGGGTATTTTTTTCCCTAGATCAGCGTTAAAAAGTTTTAATAAAAAACTAAAGTTTTTTAGTTTAATAGTTTTAACGTTTATTAAGTTTAGTTTAATTAAAGCTTGTTTAATATACTAAAAGTATAAAAAACATAATATTTTATTAAGTTTATTTTACTTGATTTTAATTTTTAATATTATAAATAATATTAATTTTAATTTTTTAAGTTTTAAATAACTTATTTATTAAAGTATATTAATAAACAATTATTTATATAAAGTATAATATAGGTTTATATAAACTTTTAAAAGTATTTTAAAAAGTTATTAATTAAAAGCTTAAAGCTTAAAAACTTAAATAACTAAATTAACTTTTATTATTATTATTTAAAAGCTTGTTTAAAGCTAATAATTTATTTTAATATTTTAAAGCATTATAAAACATTTAATATATTATTATACTTAACAGCTAGTTTTAAAAGTTTTTAAGTTTTTAAAAAGCTTAATGTAAATTCTTTAAGTAAATTACTGTTTAAAAAAACTTTTTTAAAGTCGATTTTTTTTATGTTTTAATATGTATAATTATTAAACCTAATAAAATTTATTAAATAAAAAGTAAAATAATAACTATAAAAGCTTTAAACAGTTTTTCTTAAAGATTTTTTAAAACTTTTTATTATTACACATGCTTTATATTTAATAGTTTTATTTCTTAATTTAGCTTATATTTTAATACTTAATAATTATTTATTATAAGTACAAGTTTAAAAGCTTTAAATAATAATAGTTACTTAAATTTAGTTTTATTTAATTTAAAATGTTTAAATTTTTTAAAAACAATTAAAGCTTTAATTAAAGTTTTAAACTTTTTAATAAATATTATAATAATTTTTATTAGAGGATAAATAGTTTAGTATATAATATACTTTATTAAATTTAAGTTTATAAAGTTTATAATATTTATAAGCTTTAAAACACTTTTAAATTTAATAAAAAATCTGTTATAATAAATTAATTTATTTCTTTAAGTTTTAAAATATAATAAGGTTTAATATTATAAAACTGTTTAAGTTATTTAAAAGTTGTTTATAAAGTTTATAAACTATAAAACTAATAAAATATACTATTAAAGATTATTTAATTTAAATAAATCCTTTATTAAAGTATTTATTATAATAAGCTTTAAAAAAAAGGTTTTTTATAATTATAAAAGTTTTTAAAACTTTTAAAATAATAAATTATATTATAATATAATTTTTTAAGTATATAAATTAAATATATATTAACAAATTAAAATATTATACTATAATTCTTTTTAAAAAGATTTATTTGTTTATAAGCTTTAACTTATTATTTATTAAAATTAATAATAAAGCTTTAAATTTTATTATTTTATAACATGTAAAAAATAATATATAAAACGTTATAACGCGATCTACTATCGAGCTGTTTAAACTATTAAGCTGTCCGATTTTCCGACCGCGTTACTTTCATTTTTAAAAATATTAATTATAACATATTAAAATCAATTAAAACTAATCGGAATCTTTTTTATTAAACGTTTTTATAACTACTGTATATGTTTATATATTATAACTAATATTACTGTATATATTATATTAGCGCGCGTAAGCTACAGTTTTTATAAAATAACTACTATTTCTACTATTTTTTTATAAAACTAACTTATTACTTTTTTTAAATATTTATAAAGTTATTTTTTTTTAAAAGTAAGTATTTTTTTAAGTTATAATTGTTTATTTTTTATTTGCTAACGTTTACTTAATATATAGTTAGTTTTATAAAACTTAAAATTTTTATTATATAATAAAATAACTTTATATATTATAGTATAAATAGCTTTTAATAATAAGCTAATAATATTAATAATTAGTGTTAAAAAGTTTTTTTAATAGTTAAAAATTTAAGTTTTTAAAAAAACGGATTAAAAAATAGCTTTATTAATATTATTAAATATTATAAATATTTAAAAAGTAATAAGCAGTTTAGAAAATAGTAATAAAGTTTAAAAAACTAGCATAATATTAAGCTGTAAAATAATAACTTATAAGTTAAAAAGAATAAAACTAGCAGCTTTAAAACTAGCTTAAACGTTTTTAAACATTATTGCTTTTATATACGTTTTAAAAAACACGAGCTAGAAGTTTTTTTTTAAAATATATATAATATAATATCGTATTAAATTTTTAATTATATAACTATAAATCTATTTTAACATATTAAAACAAGCAATATTAAAAAGTTAAAGCTTATAAAAAAAATAAACAAGTATATAAAGTATAATAATATTATTCTGTTTGTAATAATTTTTAAAAGCTTTGAAATAGTAGCTTTTATAACTATTAAAAATAAAAAAAAGTTTTAAACTTATTATTTACAGCTTAATATATTTATTAAAATATTTAATTTATTTTAAACTAAATTTATTATTAATCTAACTATTTTTTAAAACTATAATGCACTAATTATATAATAAAAAGTTATTACGATATTACGATATAAAGTAGGGTTTTTTTTTTAAAATAATAAAAAACAGCACTGTTTAAGCTTAAAAATTAACCGTATAAACAGCTGTAAATTAATTCTGATTATTTTATTAAGCTTGTTTAAGCTTTATACGCTTTTTAAAACTTATTATAACTATATTAGTTATAATTATATTTATTATAAACTTTATTTCGTTAAAGTTAAAAATATTTTTTTTTATAATATTTTTACACGCGATTATAACTTTTACGCGTTAAAAATACGTATTATATATAATAAAGTTTTCGTATAAAACTTTACTATAGTTTATTTAACGGTTTAAACACGTTTAAAACTTTAATATACACGTTATAAAACATAACGTCCAGTTTTTTTTAACAGTTTTAGCTTAACGTTTATATAGCAGTTGATTAGCTATATTTTTAACGTAACTAAACTAAGAAAAAAACGATCGCGCGTTAAAGTTAATTATAAAGTTTATAATTAATTTTCTTTCAGAAACAGTAAGTTTTATTCGATTAAATAGTTTATTAGCTCGCGCTAGTATTTCTTTAAATCTAATAATAAAAATAGCTTTAAAAATAGTATAAAGTTTAAAAAGTTTACTATAAAAAATATAAAAATCGTATTATTTAGCTTAAATAACGAATAAAATTCTAGCTTTTTTAGAAACAGAAAACATGTTGTAATAGTAGAAATATATATAAAAAAAGTTAAAAAGTTAACGCGGTTAAAAAATCAGACAGTTTAATAGTTTAAACAGCTTGATAATAAATCGCATTAATAAGTTTTAATATATTTTTAATACTTAATAAAAATAAATTTATATTATTAATAACTATTATAAAGTAAATTATATTTATTATAATAATAATATAATAATATAAATATTAAAAGAATTTTAAAACGTATATTATAATATATAAACAATTTAAGAAATCTTTTATAAAACGTTTTAATAAAATATTTTATTTTATAACTAAGTATTTATAAAATTGTGATAAACTTTAAGTTATTATTAAAATAAAAATAAACTAAATACTTATTATAATAGTTTTTAAAACTTTTCAAAAAGCTTTTTATAGTAATATAAACAGTTAATATAAGTATTTTTTTTTAAAGTTTAATCTATTAATAACAAGTTTAACGATTTATTAAAATTAATATATAATAGATTGTATTATAAAGTATAAGCTTAGTAATAAATAAATTATTTATAATAGTTATTAAAGCTTTAATAAAGGTTTTTATTTAAATAACTAAATATTTTTAAACAGTTTTATTTATAGTATATTTATTATAATAAATGTTGTAATATTTGGATTAACTATATAGGAGGTTACCGTACGGATATTTTATCCGTACGTAGCTTTATTAAGCAAGCGGTATGCGTGGGCAAAATTCCTTTATTAAAAGAATTTTTCTCGCATGAAAACTTCGTTTTTATAAGTTAAATAAAAAATAGATCGATATAATATAGTTATTTATTTTACTTTTTAAACGTATAATATTATACTTTTTAATTACTTAATATTAATTAGTGTTTTTAATTAAAAAATATAAATTAGCAAAAATAAAAACAGAATTTTAACTTAATTATATAGATCGCGTATTTTATATTGTACTTTAATTTCTTTAATAGTAAACTAATAAATAAAAAATCAATTATTTTTTTATACTTTAGCTTACATTTTTATATAAAAATTTAGTTAATAGCGTGTAATTATATTACTTTTAATATTTATTATATAAACTGCTCAAAAAAGTTTGTATAATAATTTAAACTTTTTTTTATCCGTAATTATATTAAATAATAATTAACTGTATAAAAATAATTAAAACTAAGTTTATTAAAACATTAAAAATTTTAAAAAACAACTGTATAAGTTTATAGTAGAAAGAATTGCTTAGTTTATTAGTATATATTTAGCTTTTATATAAAAGTTAATTAATTTTTATATGTATAATAATATATTATATGATTTTAATATAGTAATTTAATAAGAGTTAAATATATAAACTGCTTATTTATATATTAAATATAGTTAAAGCTTATATAAACTAAAAAATCTTTAAAAAATACTAGTAAAAAATTTTAAGCCAAGCAAAATATAAATATTATAAAGATTTATAATACTTTTTATATAAAAAGTGTTTTAAATTAAAAATTTATATTACGATTAAAAAAAGATTATATTGTATAACTTGTTAAAAACTATTATGTTTTAATATATAAACCTTAACTTATTATATAAAAGCTTTAGATTTAATCTGCTTTTTTAAAAAAAGAAAATATTATATAACTACTTTTTTATTTTATTTTAAGCTAATAACTTATTTATATAACGTGATAGCTTTATTATTAATATTTTTAAAACTAGATCTTAATTTTAAAACAATATTTATACGTAAAAATAAAAAAAATATTTTATTATAAACAATATACTGTTATATAATACTAAAAAACTAAAAATTTATTTTTTATTTTTTATATTAAGCTATAACTTAATTATATAACTTAAAAATATACTATATTTTTTATTTATAATAAATTATTTAGTTTTTTAATATTTTTTATAAACATTTTAATAACCAACTTATTATATAATATTAAATATAATAATATTTTTATTTTAAACCTAGATTTTACTAATGTATAATATTTAAAATAAAAATATTTTAACAGTAAAATATTAAGTATTCTTAAAAACTTAATAAAAAGAAAAAAACTATTTTAAAAAACTGTATAATCTGCTTTATAATAAAGTATAATAGTTTATTAACTTTTATTAAAAACTAAAAATTATAAAAAAGTAGTTTTATACTATATTTTTAATTATTTTAACTAATTGCGCAAAAAATTATTATATATATTATATTAGTTTAAACTATATTTAAAAAAAAAATATAATATTATAAATTTATATTTTAATATAGTTATAAACTATAACTAATATTAAACCGATTAAACTAATATTATTTTTATATAAAGCACTTAAAGTTATAATTAATAAGCTATTAAAAGTATAAAAAGCATTTAAAATAAAATATTTTAAAAAAATATACTTAAGTATTACTATTACGTAAGCATGCTAAAATATACTAGAATTTAAAACAGTATTAGTTTTTTAAAAACCTACGTGCGAAGATTTCTTTTTTAACTTTTATACGTGCTTATAAGTTAAAAACAATCTAATTAATAAATACTTCGTACAAAAAACAGAAAATATTTACTATATAAACTAATGCTATAATTAAATTAGCTGTTATTTAATATAAAGTAAAAATATCGTACGATATTTTTAGAATATTTAAAAATAATATTTTAGTTAAAAACGCACGAATATTTTAAATCGCATGTATTTTTAAAAAACTACTTATATAACTAAAAAATTCTTTATTTATTAAAAAAAAATTTTAATTAATTAATTATACTTTTTAAACAAAAGCTTGTATAAAAAGTTAATATTTTAATATATATAAAATAATGTTTAAATATAAACTAACTTTAATTAAATTTTTTATTTATTTAATTAAATATAAAGGTTTTTTAAATTTATACAAAAATAAAAAAAAAGAACAAAACTTAAATTTGTATAATAAAAAATTAATATAATATATTATAAATAATATATTTATATACTATATAATAACAGAAAATATTTAAACAATAATAGCAAACAAGTTTTTAAACTAGTTTATACTTAATAATTAATATTGTATAAAATATTAAAATATTATTTAAAATATAAACGTTTTAAAGTTTTTAACTATAAAAAAGCTATAAATAGAAACGTATATATAAAAAAACCTTTATATAAAAATTACGTAAACTTTTAAAACAGTAAAAATTAGTTTTAGTAAAAATTGTACAATAATGTTTATTAGTATAATAAAAATTAATAACTAGATTAGTTATATAATATTTTATATATTAAATACTTTTACATTTTTTTTATTTTTATTTAAAAATGTAGACTATTTAAGATCTTATTTTAATAATATATAAGATATTATCATACGTAAAAATAATAGTACTATTTTTATTATATATAAATAAAAATACTTATTTTTTAATTTTAATTTATATAAAATAGCTAGCTATTTTATTAAAACTAAACTATAATGTTTATATAAATAATTTAAACATTTTTATATAAAAAAACTTTATAAAATATTATTTCGCGCAAGATATAAAATTAAATAACTAATTTTAAAAAAGATTTAAAAATTCTGTTATTATTATTAAATATATAATAAAACATTACGTTATTTTAAGTTTATAATTAAAAATAACTATAAATTTAACTATAAAATAGTTATAAACGTTATAGAAATAAAAAATTAAAACGTACTATACATAATTAATGCTATAATATTATTTTAAACAATTATTCTTTTAAAATTTATATCTATATAAAACGCTTAAAAAGTATTATATAAATATTAAATTAACGTGTATTAAAATTTTTTTAATATTATTATATATAACTTAAAAATAAACTTTATATTAAATAATTTTTAAAATTATTTAAAAATAACTAATATATAATACTAAAAAATACTAGTTAAAGTATATTAAGTAATTAAAAAAATAAAACAAGTATATAAATTATTAAAACGTATATATAATATTTTTTAAAAAAAAATTAATATATAAACAAATAACGAATTTATTTTATAAATAATAATTAAAGCTTTAAATAATATAGCTAAATTAAATAGTTTTATATTAACTTTTTTTATTCTTAAAGTATATTTTTATATTTTTAAAAATTCTTCTTTTTTTTTTACTTTTATATAAAAAGCAGCAACTATTTAAAAAGCTATAAAACTACTACGTAAAAATAGCGTAAAAACTAAAATTAACTGTACGATTTATAAACGGAATAAACTATTATTACATAACGTTTTAACTTTTTTTTTTTATAGCAAGGTTTTAATTTAAAAAAAAAAAAAAATAAGTCTATATAAAGTTAAAATAATTAAAAAATTAAACATAATTATTATCTTAATTAATAAACTAATCTGCTTTTATTATATATAAATTAAACTATATTACTATATAATAAATACTTAAATAAAGAATTTAAAAAATAATAATATATAACTAATACAGTTAATAATAATTTAAAAAAATATAGCTAGCTAAAAAAAAAACTTATTATATACTTATTATATAATATTTAAATATTATAGATTTTTTTAAGTTTAAAAAAATAATAAGCTTTTAAGCTAATAACTAAACTTTATATAAACAAAATTATTATAACTTTTAAAAAACTATTTAAAAAGTTAAATATAATAAAAATTAATAAACTTGTTATATAAAATATTTTTAAGTTTATTATATATAACTTAAATATATATATAAAAAAGTATATTTTTAAGTTTTGCTTTATATATAAAATAAAAAATAAAAATATTAAACTATATAAAAAATTAAAACTAATTATATAAAAATATAATAATACTAAAAAAAGTATAATCTTAATTTAATTATTAATAATTTAACGGATAAACTAATAATTAATTTTAATTTTTAAACTTATTTTTATATAAAACTTTAAAGTATTATATAAGTTAAAAAATATTATTTAAATATATATATAGTTTAAAAATAAACTTGTATAAAATATTTTTATTTATTTAGTTTTAAAACTTAAAATTAAATATTTTTTAACTACTATTTTATAAATCGTATAATTTTTATATAGCTTAATTAAATTTAAACTATATTAATTTAAAATATACTATTAATATTATTAAAAAAAACTTAAAATATAAATATTTATATATAATTTATACTTTTTATTTATATATAATAATTTAAATACTTTTAAAATTATAAACATATAAACTATTAATACTTTAAACTTTATAATATTAAAATTTTTATCGCGCGAAAAAAAAAACTAAAACAAACAAAACTTTATATAAAACTAAAAAAAACTTTATTTCATAACTATTTAATTAAGTTTAATAATAAAAAGATTTTTTTATATAAAAGAAAATTATTATAACTTAAAAAAACTAAATAAAAAACTTAATTAAAGTTAACTTTTATATAAAAAGTTTTATTTAAGTTTATATTTTTTAACAAGCTTAAAACTTATATATTAATAGTTTTAATAATATTATTATTTTTTATATAATAATCTAAAAAATTATAAAAAAGCTTAATTTATTTTTAATTTTTACTATATTATACTTAAACTTTAAATTATTATATAATTACTTAATTAAACTAAAAACTATTTAAAAAAAACAGTTAATAATTAATATAATATTTTTACAAAAATCGTATAAATTTTTTTTTTTAAAGTATAATAAATTAATAAAAAAAACAACCTAGTAAATATATTTATTAAGTCTATTTTAAACTAAATATTAAAAACTTTAGTTTTTACTAATAAACTGCTTATATAAATTAAAATACTTATTAAAAAACTATAAAAAGTTATATATAAAAGTTTAAAATAATTATATATTATATATAAGTATTAAAAAATTAAAAAAGCATAAAAAAATAATAAATTATATTCACGTTCTAAAAAGCTAAAGCGCACGATTACCTTTTTTTTTTTTTTTTTTTTTTTTTTAACTATAATTAAAATATTACGCTCTATGCAAGCGTTAAATATAAGCGCTGTACGCGCTTTTTTGGAACTTAAAAACATAATAATATTTAATAAAAAATGTACTATTATAATAACTATAATTACCGCGTAAACTATTAGTACACGATAATAAAACTATATTTTAGCTTTAAACTAAAATAGCTTAAAAGTAGTTTTTATAGTAAATAAGCTTAATTTAAACGTTTATAAAAACGTTAGATAATAATACTTAAAACATAATATTAATAAAAAAAGCAGTAATAATAGTACTTTTTTTAGTTTATTATATAATAAAATATATTAGCTAATAAATATACTAAAAAATATTCGTACAAAAATAAAAATAAAAAATAAACATGTATTTATATAATATTATTATATAAAAGTCTAGTAAACTTAGTTTTTAGTTAAAAAGCTATATAATTTTATCGCGCTGTTATTTTCTATGTAAATAAAGTTATAAAACTATAAAATACTACTTAAAGTAAATAGTAGCAAATAAAAACGTACAAAAACAGCAGCAGTTATAATTACTATTACTACGATTACTAACTATTCTTAAATTAGTATAACTTTAAAATGGTTATTTAAAACATATATATAATATATACGTATATATATATATATATGTACATATATATATATATATATACGCGCGAAAAAAAAAAAAAAAAAAAAAAAAAAAAAAAAAAAAGTCGTATAAAAAAGATTTACTTATATATAAGGATAGTAAGTACTGCACTTTACTATTAAACATTTTCTAACAGTTAATTATAGCTTACTTTTTTATTTATTTATGCACGTATAAACCACTTTTAAAATAAACGGATAATAATTTAACTTGCTTTTATATAATAAAGATTTTTCTTTATATTACTAGTATTTTTTAGATTTTTTTTTTTATGTTTGTACGAAAAGATATCGTAATTAAAAAAAAAAGCTAGTGTTATAATATTTAAATTAACTATATATAAAGCTACTGTACAGATATCCTATCCGTACGTAGCTTTATTAAGCAAGCAGTATATATAAGCAGAATTCTTTTACTAAAAGAATTCTCCTTATATAAAAGCTTCGCCTTTATAAGTTAGATAAAAAATAGATCGATATAATACAGTTATTTATCTTACCCTTTAAACGTACGATATCGTACCCCCTAGCCACCCAACAATAAAAGCTTAATTTATTAGTATAAAAATTAAAAAGCATTTTAATAATTTTAGCAGTTTTTAAAAAAAAATAGCTTTAAATGTTTTAATCTATAATGCTTTAATATAACAAATTTTAGTAATTTTTAAATAACTAAAGTTTTATTTAATAGTGTAAGTGTTAATAAAAAGTTATTTTATATAGTTAAAAAAAAACTGTTTTTTAAAACCAGGAAAAGTTTGCTTTATATACTTTTTAAGGAAATATTACCTTGTATTAAAAAAAAGTTATCTTATATTTCTTTTAATATAAAAAAGTGCTTTTTAAGTTATATAAAATACTTAAAATATTATATAAAACAGCGTATACTATACTTTATATAAACATATAGTAATATAATAAGTATTATAAAAAATAGCTTGATATTTTAATAAAAATAAAAGCTTAAATTAATATATTTAAATAGTTATTTTTTATTATTTAAAAGCTTTACGTTTTAAAAAAAAAAAAAAAATTAAAAAATAGTTTAAGCTTTTAAATACTAGATTAACATTAAATTTAAATATAAATAGTACGTTTCTTAATATAAAAATACTGTATTCACTTTTAAAGTAATAAACTTGCAAGATAACAATGTTTATATTATAAAGTTTTAAAATACTAGTTTTTATATATATAAAGTTTATAAAAGTTAAAACAGCTTTATAATTATTAAATTAATAACGTTTATTAATAATATAAAAAGTATTACAAGTATTATATAACTAGTAATAAATTTTAATTATAGTAAGTATTATAAATATTATAAGCTTTACTTATTATATTAAAGCTTTAAAAACGTTTAAAAAATAACCAACTATATTAATTGTTTTTTTATATAAATAAAATACTAGGTTTATTATAAAATATTTGAAAAAAAGTTTAATAGTTATTATTTATAATACTACTAAAAAAGTTTTTAATAGTTTTTTTTTTAAGATATAAGCTTTTTATTTTTTTTTAAATTATCTTTTTTATTAGCGTTTTTAAAGCTTTTAAAAACTTATAAAACAGTTTAAACCTTTATTTAAAATGTTTTAATAGTTATTAAAACAGTTTTTATAAATATATTTTTTAATATTTTAATCGTTTATTATATATAATTAGTTTAATTAATATAAATACTTTTTAAAGCTTTAATATAATTATTATAAAGTTTTATTTAAATAAATTTAAAGCTTAAAGTATTAAACTTAATTTTTAGTATTATTTTTATTAAGCTTATAAAAATAAATTAAAGGAGTGTAAACTTATATAAAGTGTTATATATAGAATTTAAAAGTTTAAAACATAAAAAACAGTAACTTTTTTAATAATAATAATATAACTGTTTAATTAATGTTATTATAAGCATTTAATATATTAAGTTTAATTATAAAGCATGTTATTTTTATAGTTTTAAATTTAGTATTTAATATTTATATTTATTATTCATAGTTTTTAAACCTTTAAAAGTGTTAAAATTAAAAAGTATATAAGCTTTCTTAATAATTTTATACTTTAATTAGCTTTATAAAATAATAAAAGTAAAAATAATAAATATTTTAATATAAAATAATTACCATTAAAATATTAGTTTTTTTAAGGATTATAAAACCTTTTTATAAAGTTTAATTATATAGTATTAACTATATTAACTGTATAATTAAAGCTTAATATTTTAGTTTAAAAATTTAAAAGTTTTCTAGTTATTATAATATAAAATAAAATACTTTATATTATAAAGAAATTATATTATAATATTTAAATAAACGTTTTATATTATGGATTAAAAATATTAAAAATAGTTATTAAAACTTGCTTAATAAAACTTATACTAAACTTATAACTTATTAAAAAAAAGTCCGTAATTATAATTTAAATAGCTTTATAATATAAAAAGTTATAATATAAAATTAAGTTAAAAATATACAAGTTAGTTAATTAAAATAAAAAACTATAAAAGTATTTACTTTAAAGTATAAAATAACTATAAAAATAAAGATTAGTTAATAAAAATAAGAAACATTAAAAATAACTGCTTTAAAAAGTAGGGTAAATATTTACTTTAAAGTATAAAGTATTTAAAAAAGTGTATTAAAAAGCTTAAAAAAAAATCTAAGTATATACTAGAAAAAACCTCTTTTATATATACAAGTAGTTAATTTATTAAAGCGTATTTATATAAAGCTTTATATAAAGTTTCTTATAAATACAAGTGTTAAACTAAGTTAATATAACATTAAAGCACGCTATAGCTTTAATTATAAGTTAATACTTAATAGTAAAATATTAAATATAACCGGACATTATTAGCACATACGCTATAAGCGCTAAATACTAGCTAGGCTTTTTAACGTACGCTTTAACCTAAACTATCTATTTAGCTATTTTTATAATAAGCTAGCTAACTTTTTAAAAGAGTATAAAGCCCTGTCCGTCCTTTACTAGATCTATAAACCCACTGTAAGTAGTGTGGAGCTAAGGGGAGTTAGCTTATAAGGGAAACGCGGTAACGTATCTTAATCATCGATTAGACGCGGAGATGGCGTTTCTCGTGCTCTTGTATTGTTCCTGCTC